>CAXHUQ010001355.1:0-89000 GCA_964020085.1 Micromussa lordhowensis | reverse complement strand
GACGGCTACTCCATCATACAGCCCATGGTACTGAAAAAAATCCTATTATTTGCGAATCCCGATAAGCGATTCTTTCGAATATAGGAAATGTTATTACTGTTGCCACACATTAAGAGAAAGAATTTAGAGTGTGCGAATTAACATTCTTCCCTTCTACAATCGTCTTCCCTGCCGAGTTCACAACTTGTGAATAAAAATCACAACTTGGAAAACCCAAATTGCAGTTGTTTTAGAGAAAAAGTTCCTAACAGTATTTTTAACAGCCACAAAAGATGCAGACGGCTACTCCATCATACAGCCCATAGTACTGAAAAAAATCCTATTATTTGCGAATCCCGATAAGCTCTTTTTTCCTTCTTAAAAAGTTCGCCTTAAATACGTAGCTTTCAGGAAAAATAACGAGTTCCTAAATCAATACTTAAACGTGGCATTACTGACCGAATGTAACTTACTGGAAACATAGCAAGTTCCGAAAAAGTCTAGGTGTTTTTTTCTTGCAATGCTTTTGCTCTTGAAATAATGTTCTTCACACAATTTTTCACAGCTGTCCAATCTCTGTTGATCAGCACTCCGCCACTTTGTCTTATACAGTTCTCACAGTCACGTTTTCCTGGCAGTTTCTTGTTTTTCACAAAGTCTCCAAGATTCTCGAAAACGGCGTCTTTTTCTTCCTTTGTCCAGGCATTGTAACCCTTTTTCTTTGCTAGAGAAGCAGTAGGACCTGGGTATGAGTACAGATAGAAATTACGTCACGTCTGTGCTTACGCTGGTATAGCAACAAAAAGGATGGTCTTTGTCACATTACAAACATCTTAACAATGAATTATAAAAGGTTACTTACAGATTTCAATGGAAATGTGGTAAAAAAAAAAAGAATCCTCAATAGAATTATAAATACTAGGCTTTTGTGGTCTTAGGGAGAAATGGACGCAGCTGTTAAAAGCGATAGAACCTGCATGGGAACTGAGAAGTTTTCATCGAACAACAAAGGCTTATGTGTATATTTAGAAAGACACAACATTTAATTAGCGACGTAAACGTTGTTCTCTTTTGCTACGGCTTGTTTATCTTGTGTGGTCTTTTTGGTCTTAGCTGTTCAAATAAATCATAGGATAAGAAATTGATCGTAAGAAAAACTTCAGTTGATAGTCCTTGCATGGATATGGGAACTGAGAATTTTTGGCCAAAGAACGAAAGGCTAAGTGTATATTCAGAAATAAAAAGCAATGCTAGCTACGTACCACTGTTCTCTTTTGTTGCGGCTTGCCTATCCTCTGTAGTCTTCTTGGTGTTAGCTAGTAAAAAGATTATAAGATAATAAATTCAATTGTTAGATTCCAAAACTATCGATGGGGAGTATTGAGGATATTCAGAAATAAAAAGCAATGCTAGCTACGTACCACTGTTCTCTTTTGTTGCGGCTTGCCTATCCTCTGTAGTCTTCTTGGTCTTAGCTAGTAAAAAGATTATAAGATAATAAATTCAATTGCTAGATTCCTGAACTATCGATGGGGAATATTGAGGATATTCAGAAATAAAGAGCAATGCTAGCTACGTACCACTGCTCTCTTTTGTTGCGGCTTGCCTATCCTCTGTAGTCTTCTTGGTCTTAGCTAGTAAGAAGATTATAAGATAATAAATTCAATTGTTAGATTCCTGAACTATCATGGGGAATATTGAGGATATTCAGAAATAAAGAGCAATGCTAGCTACGTACCACTGTTCTCTTTTGTTGCGGCTTGCCTATCCTCTGTAGTCTTCTTGGTCTTAGCTAGTAAAAAGATTATAAGATAATAAATTCAATTGCTAGATTCCTGAACTATCATGGGGAATATTGAGGATATTCAAAAATAAAGAGCAATGCTAGCTACGTACCACTGTTCTCTTTTGTTGCGGCTTGCCTATCCTCTGTAGTCTTCTTGGTCTTAGCTAGTAAAAAGATTATAAGATAATAAATTCAATTGTTAGATTCCTGAACTATCATGGGGAATATTGAGGATATTCAGAAATAAAGAGCAATGCTAGCTACGTACCACTGTTCTCTTTTGTTGCTGCTTGCCCATCCTCTGTAGTCTTCTTGGTCTTAGCTAGTAAAAAGATTATAAGATAATAAATTCAATTGCTAGATTCCTAAACTATCGATGGGTAATATTAAGGAATTCCGAGGACTAATTTACACCAAAGTTGGATAAACAGGGAAAGTTACCATAACCACAAAATGTAAGCATGTGATAATAAATTTAGGGAGAAATGTTACTAAACATACCATTTAATCCTGATGGTGATCCTTTTGAGGTGCTCGTCCCTTCCTGTTCGTAGAGCAGAAAATATTGTAAAAGAACCAACAACACTTAACAGAGGTAAGGTAGGTAAAGTCTGCGCTCTAGCCAAGTGGTCTTTCAGGCCAGAGCTTATTCCGATTTCCTTAGCATGAAGCGACTAGGAGTATTTCTACTCCCCCTGGATGGGATGCTAGTCCATCGCAGGGCTACCCCACAGTTGGGAGGCGTGGTTGCCTAATGGTTTGTGCGCAGGACTCCGGATCAAGCAATCCGGGTTCGAGCCTCGGCCGGTGCACTGTGCTGTGTCCTTAGGTAAGACACTTTATTCTCACAGTGCCTCTCTTCCCCCAGGTGTATAGATGGGCACTGACACTTAACAGAGGTGAAGTAAAAATGATCACTTGATATAAAGTTTCTTTAAAAAAAGCTTCTCAGCATAGCTCTACTCTTTCAGCAAAGGACGAAGTGAAACCTTTTGTTTTTCAAAAGCTAAGAAGAAAATACAAACACATAAAAACCTGAAAACACATAAGTGTTATTTAACTCACCACTCTCCTTTGTTGCACTCGGACACTAGGACTCGGTAGCTCAGCATCAGTATCACTTTCACTGTCTTCTTCTGATTGAGACTCCCTGTCATCTTTAAAAAGGCAAAGACAACAGAGTAAGTTAAAGGGACACTGTCACACTTGATATATCATATACTTTTTATTAAGTAAGGCCTGTAGTTTGCTATAAATGCACTTTAAATATTGTCTTGCAACAGGAGGAGGAAATTGCTAAAGGTGGCGAAATCAAAGAAATACCAACTGAGAAGAAAAAATAACTATCTAAAGGTTCAATATTTCACCAAAATGGCAGTTTTGATTTCTGGCCATCCTGTCCAAAAATCAATTTTGATGAATTGCAATTCACTTCCATATTTGCAATCCTGTACTACTTCCCCCTATGGAATCTTCTTATCAAATTTACCCGTGTGTTTGGTGGCATTTGGCAATATAATTTGGAAATTAGAAAATAGAAATTTCTAGATCAGTCGTGACAGTTTCCCTTTAAGTTGCTAGTGGCAGAAGAGGCAAGGACACGACTCAAAAAGTAATTCATTCATAAAGTGCTGGTCACACCATTCAACATCAGAATTCTATACGGCATTCACAAGCCCACTAAAATTGTGTATAATTTACTTTTTTGTAAAAAAAAAGCATTACATGTATTCCATTATGATATTGCAGTCATTATCAAATTTAATGTTACTCTCCCACAGAATATTAGATCCCTGCTGGCACTTCCATCACTTTAAACTTACCTGCAACTGGATCAATGTTCAGGTCAATTTCGTCAAGTGATCTTCCCGCCCATTGTGAGGCTTTCCCCTCGTCAACAGTGCAAAGGAGTTTGCCAACTTTCGCAAGTTCTATGGTTGAATCATGTAATCGATAGTATTCTCTGTGTACGCTAATATCGTGGCCAAGGTGGCGAGCTAGCCAGTCAAGTTCGTTCTCTTGTAGGTCTAGGATCTGTGACACTGTGGCTACATATTTTCGAAGTTTGGTGCTGGTTACAGCTTCTGGTTTTTCCAAGTGTAATCCCTCGCACATTGCCACTTTTCTCAAGCATTCCCAAGGCCGTAGATGACCTAACGACTGGTTGCCAGTTACTGCAAACAGGTAGGGGTTTTCTGGATTAATGCCTACTTCACTCCGCGTTTGCAATAAAACATCGATTGCTCTGTTAACCTCCTTTGTTAGAAGAATCGGGACCTTTCGACCTCTTTTTCCTTTAATTTCTACCAAATCCAACCTGGGTTTAAAATGTACAACAGAAACCCAATAAAGATTAATCAATCAATCAATCAATCAGTCGGTCGGTCGGTCGGTCGGTCGGTCGGTCGGTCGGTCGGTCGGTCGGTCGGTCGGTCGGTCGGTCGGTCGGTCGGTCGGTCGGTCGGTCGGTCGGTCGGTCGGTCGGTCGGTCGGTCAGTCAGTCAACTAAAAATGAGGTATATATGTTTAATTTTTCTTCCTTGGCTGTCATTATCCAAATCAGTAATAATAATAATAATAATAAGTCATACATTCAGATACAACTTAATGTCCCAATCAGTCATACATTCAGATACAACTTAATGTCCCAATCATTCAGTAAAAACACAAGATAGAAATAAATGCGCAACATGCCTCTTTAAAGTTTGACTTTGACGAACATGTATGCCTAAGTGAGCGATAGCGTGAATATGAACCTTTTGATAGCTGAACAGCTGAGTAATTGATGCACAATCTTTTTTCAACTAGCCTGCATCGACTACTGATCATCAGGGATACTCGATGATGGATCAGTTGATAACTCAGTATTACCCTTGATTACTCATTAATGTCATTTATCATCGATTTTTTTCTGTCTTGAGTAATTTATTACAGTACCTCTTAAATAGCTGCTGTTCTATGCCACTTAGAGATGCTAAGACATCTTGACTTGTGCTTTTGTGCCAATCAGGGCGATTGACGTAGGTTTCCACACGAAGCCGTGCTGCTTCTCCCCCTCTCCTTTTATTGAAAAGAATCAGCCTGTTCAGCACCAATTCACTTAGCTCTCGCCAGGTGCGTACATCTGGTTTAGCGGATTTCAATTTTGAAGTGAGATAAACGATCTTGAGGGTGATATACTCCTTCAACTTCTGGAGGTCACTAGTAACTGGGAGAAGGTCTGGTTGATTGTGCTTCCTATCATTCAGTGTTGTCATGGAATGATGGCTGATACGGTAATTCCACTCAGCTTCCATGAGCTTCTCAAAATGTTCAATGTCTTCAAGGAGACCTCTGTCTTTCTCACGAAGTGCTTTTCCACGAACTATTCCAACGCATTTCTTTAATGCGTAGCCAATGTGCAACGCTAACGATGGAGTACCGACCTGACTTTCACCCATCTTTACTTCAAAATTGGATATGTCCATGACGCATTGCACAACGACGTCAAATTTTTCTGGACAAAGGAACTGCAAAAGCTGGGCATTCTCGTTGTTTTCTGCTTCTCTCATTGACATTAGCAGACGTGCAAGGTTTCGCATGTTTTGCGAAATGTCATGTGATCTCCTCGTTCCTACCTTTTCCACCATCATTGCGCCGAGAGCAGATATAATGGAATCATTTCGAGCGACGAGAGTTATTTGATCTGACTTCATGGATGCAACAACTTCTTGGAAGGGCGAGCTCTTCCCTGGGCACAATGATGGTAAAATTAATAACTTGCTTTTAGCCTGAAGCTTTTGGCATTTCATGTAATCATTCTCCTCCTCGTCTTTCTTATCATCCTTATCACCGCTCTTGAAATTGCAAGCTTTATTGTGCCTCCAAAGATCCTTTCTCTTTACAAAGCCCAGGCAATGAATGCAAGGTAAATAGTCATCTTGAGAACAGTCCTCATCTTCTCCAGGTCTTCTCATGACAATGAGCTGTCCTTTTTTACATTCCAATACACGCAAGTTATAATGAAAATTGCCTTGCAGTCGCAACTTTTCAAGGGCTTTTTTACGATCCTTTGAGCCTCGTGGATAAGCAAATGCTTCAGCTACCTCGGCCTCGTCTTTGTGGTGATGTTCATAATGTCGAGCAATTTTTGCATACAACTTGTCACAATAAAAGCAGGAATGTCGTTTGTCATATATCCTAGCATTGTTCTCGCCCTTCTTTGAGCAGGAAATAACAACTGCAAAACAATGAGAGTACCCTAATGAGACTCTACTCTCTAAGTACGCTATATTCAATCCAAGGCACAGTACAGTTCGAAAAAAGAAGATGGTTTCTCTCTTCATTTATCATTTCAAGTTTTAAAAAACAAATTGAGGTTGAAAATTTATCTTCTTGAAGATTTTCCAAACTAAGAAGAAGTACAGTAAAAGCCCGCGAGTAAGAACGTGCTTTTTAAAGAACCTGTTAGGCTAAACTTTGCCAGTCATACCCACATTTGATTTATATAAGAACTAAACAGCCCAAAATTTGGAAACGGGTTCTTATTTTCTAAAATCACTTAAAAATGTTTACTTTTAGGGAAATAAGATATGTTAACATTCTGGATCCTCTTTGAAGACACCTAGGAGCCTATAGTTGCCATGTAAACGCCAATTTTGACAATCATAAAATATTATTGCTATACAATCACAAAATATAAATCACAAATTTCATATAAAGCAAAGGCTGAAAACCACCAAACACTCTATCAACAACAATTTTTTCTTCAGGAAATAAGAACCTGTTAAGAACCTAAACAGCCCCAAATTCTGTAATTACGATTCATGTAAGGACCTGTTTAGGCTAACCTGGAAAAATGCAGGTTCTTACTCACAGGTTTTTACTGCAACACTAAAATCACAAGGCCCTTTTGCACAAGCGCTTTTCTACTCATACTCTACTATGAAATCACATACGTAAACCACTCTGGTTATGGTCTCTCTAGTATCAAGAAGCCTGGGTCTGTCAATTTAATTAATACGATCACTCCAAGATTGCAAATTAGGACTAAGAAAAATAAACTTTTTAGGGCCTAACAACCAATAAGGCAATCACAGCTTTACCTTCTTCGTCTCCTTTTTTTTTAACCTCTAGTTTTCCAATTACATCAGCATCTTGATCCCTACTACTCTCCTTGTCTAAGATGACGGCTTTTGTTCTTTTCCAAGAGTTTTTCTTCATGTTCACACGGTGGGGATCTTCATTCTCTTCATCACTGCGACCATCACGGGGTCGCTTCCTTGCAACAGCTATAAAGTGAAACAAATGAGAACTTGTGTAAAAGGTATAGACCCAGTGATGAGCTTCGGCAAGTGTGCGCTGGTTTGGCTCAAGCACAGAGTTTACATCAACTTATTTAAATTCAATTTAAGCATTTGACTTCTCACGTAAGAGTTTGTCTAAATCTCCATGTAGCTTTATTCATGATTTTGGCCATTTCCATTTAAAAAGATTGAAAAGCCTCTATACAGTGGACCCTGCTCTACGGATACCCGCTTAATACGGACACCCCAATATTACGGACAGTTTTGTTTGTCCCAACGAAAAGCTCATACATCTTTTTTTAAAAAATAACCCTTTAATTATGGACACCGGTTAATACGAACAACAGACACTTTTCCGTGTCCCGCGAGTGACAAACTCTTATAGATCATCAACCCTGCTATACGGGCACTGTTTACATTGACACTACACTATGTGCTGTCTATAGTCATTGACACAATTACGGTACTACCATTTTCGAGCTGGCGTTCCCCTTGGTGTCCGTATTAACGGGGTTCCACTGTACTTCTAAGGTGAGCAGCGCCTGTACCTAATTCAGCGGCCGTTTACTAAGCATTGAGGTATTATTGCTTTCCTTAGTTTTACTTTTTCAGTACTCACAAGGTGGTAACAAGAACCAACACTACTTTTCCTAACTAATCAAAAGTAATCATCCACTATTGACATGCGTATCTCTGCTTAAAAGAACTGCTCTCATTGACATCCATCTGGTATCGACTAGACTTACTAATAAATTTGGATCAAGTACAAATTAGAATAAATAAACTAACAAGCAATAATTAAAGTAATCACCAGCCTTACCTTCTCCACCTGTCATGTCAAACTCTAGCTCTGTACTTTGAATCTTCTCCCTTCTGTGACAGTCACAATTTGTCCCAACACTTGCACTATCATCTCTCTCCTCTTCACTGTCTGTTTCTACTATGACGGCCCTTGTTTTTCTCCTGGAGTTTCTCTTCATGATCACATGGAGATCTTCACTTTCTTCATCACTGCCTCCATCAAGGGGTCGTTTCCTTGGAACAGCTATAAATTGAAACAAATAAGAACAACTTATGTAAAATTTTCAGAACCTCAACAAATACAAGTAAAATGTTACTGTTTTGACGCCAGTTTTTACCTGGTGAATGTGTTTTTTTGTAATTCTCTTCAGAGCTATCTGAAACATACTCTACATCACCTGATAGTTCAACAGGTTCTTCCTGAAATAAATAATGTTAAAAAAATCATTTAAGCGTTGTGAGAGAAAAATTGACAACTAACTGCTACTATAGCCGAAAAAAATCTTAAAATTTCAGGGAGAAAACTAACATAAAACAGGTCCACACTGTGTAAACGTATAGACTTGCGGATTAGACATACTGTATGGTGTACATCATCTCAGAAATGATAGACACCAAGATTTCCAGGTCAACAGTTAATAAAGTTGTCTTGGTTTTCAAAGTAAAAGACAAATTAGCCTCAGTCGTCACAAGTTTCAATGACTGAAAAGTTGGATAACATTGTACATTTTTATTTTATGAACAAGAGAGTGTTGCCGGATTTTGTGATGCTTACCTTCGAAAATATAGCTACAGAAATTATAGTAAGAAAATTAAGGTGAAATTTCTCACTTTCGATTCAATATAAACTATCTAATACTTACTTATGGAAACAAAATTTTTATGAGTCTAAGTTCGTATATAATAATAATTCCTAAAGAAGCTATGAAACTAAACAAGCTTAAGACTGACAAATACACAATTTAAACAAAGTGAAACCCTAAAATCGTCAACAAATATCTCACCTCAGCGAAATGGCCATACAGCATACCCAGTGGTATATTTAAGCCTAAAACACAGAATAATTAATCACACATTAAAAAAATCTAATAACTAATTGAAAAAAGCATCCAAAAACTAAATTCACTGTAAGTGAATTTCGAGGAATATGGCAAAAGGACAAAAAAGCTAACTCAAAAAGGTGAAATATCAATCATTTCATGAGTGTTTTTTTTGTAATTTTAGGATTAGTATTTATATACATAGATAATTTAATTAAATAGTTTGTGATGTACGCTATGCAAAGCCCCTGGCCTCTGGGGAGAGTTTATTTAAGTATTTCATTGTGTTGTTTTACCAGCATTATCAGTGCAAAACCAAAGCACTTCCTTTCAATTAGTTAGTCACTACCGACACCGACAGTTTACCGAACCCACAATGAACTTTTTTGTTTTTGTTTTTTTGCAAGGAGCTTTTCAGTGATAAATTATAAAAATAAAATAATTTAATCCACAAAATGGACATTATTGTCTTATGGTATTCATCCTGATTTGTTGAGAAACAGACTGGCCAAACCAACGCAAATTGAAAACAGCCCCAAACTATAACAGGTCAGTACACCAGGATTACTCTGTTATGATGTCTGTGAACAATTACCTCCAAAAGCAAGGTCTGTTGCATAATTCAGTGGATTGCCTTCATTCTTGCAAATAGCTACATATGGAGATAGAGAAGGCCTTGCATAAATGCAAATGAAAATGCTTATATCTTAAAGGATAATCTTTGTTTAAAATAAAACACCTAATAAAACAACCTATTAATGTTAGCCAACACTGCAGGCATCTATATACCAATACTTTACTGCTGAAGACAATCTAGTCCCAATTAAATTTAAGTAGTCAAGCCTTCAAAATTAAGCACGAGAGATGGTTTTATTTGTCAGAAGAACTTTATGAGATCAAAGTACATTTCACACTGTTAACACCACTACTAATAACAAACTTTCACTGAGTAAGGAGCGAAAGCATCCAACAAAAGACGAATTGATGCAAATCGAACACTGATAACTTTTTGTACTAACTCTGCAGGAACAAAGTCACGACATATGTACTGTGGGGATATTAGCACAATATATACCTTGTTAAACTGTTCACCTCTACCTCCTACTGTACAATTAACGTCCCCACAATGCAGATGCATGACTTGTACTTTGTCCCCATTATGATACTGTAAATGTAACTTGGATTTTCGCAAATTTGAATATTTTTTTTCCAAACAAACGTAAGCTTTTGTACCACTAAACAGGCTGATTCCTAATTGTTTATTGACCGTAGATTAGTATAGAGCCAAAAACATTTTCCTGACACAATTTAAGCAAGGCCAGCACGTACAGGTATGTTAATTCATAAACATTAACAGGTGGTTAGTGTCAGGTCTTCCTTTGATGATAACTCAAGATGCATAAGATAAACAAAAGATCTTAATGCATTCTCTATCATCGGTCACATGGACTGCCATGATGGCTGACAAGATCCAATCCCATAGTCCATAGCGACATGCAATATGCAAATGAACATTATAAGAAGTATAATTAAAATCAATAAATTTTATCCTGTACCTTTGTGACTGGCATTCTTTGAGGTGCATGCCACAGATTTACAATTCACTGACACTTCATGTTCATCTATTCAAAGTATCAAAAAGTTAAAAAGAAGTGAACTGGTATGCTAGGATGATAATTAATGTGGCATTCCTTTCTGCATTTACAGTGCAACGGGCCTAAGTGTAGCCACGTCCCAACAAACTTTTTTCACAAAGTTAGCCAATCAGTGAGCACAAATGTCTTTCACTGGTATGCCTCCTAGCTTTCAACTTTAAAAGACATCGCATACAACAAAACTGTTGAATTGCATTTGCCAACAAAAGAAATTTGCGCCCTCTGACTGGCTATTAAACTTGTCAAAACAGTTTGTTGGGTGGCAAGACCTGTCGCACTGTAAAAACTTTTTATAAATTTGTGGATTAAAAAAACTTCATATATAACTGAACAGAAGGAAATAAAACTTCTACCACGCCATTTACAAACACTGCACTTTCACTTCAAATTCCTACTAGTGGAAAAATCACATTGATCAAAATTTTTTCCATTCCAAAACAAACAAAAAATTTGAAGTTTTACTTAACTGAGCAATGAACTACAATGAGTATTGTAAATCTTAAATCTAAAACCAATGAGAGAAATTCCTCTCCACTGGCCAGCCACAGTAGATTCAAACAGTAAAAGAAACAATTACAGAAGCTGCCAGAGCAAATAAGTTATTGTTAAGTAACATAGATCAATTTTTATTTGCTGTTTCAAAGGCTAAGTATATAACTTGCCATATTTGTATGTACCATTAATATATAATGTACCTTGACCACTTGCTTCATCCAATGACCAGGCAAAAGCGTCACCATTCGTTTGTACTTTATCTTTATCTGTATATATAAATAAAACAAAATAATCAAAAACAAGTGAATGTATTGAAGTGACAACCATTCACAACCTATTCAGATAGAAGCCTACCATCCCTCAACACTGAGGCAACTATACTTCACTTCAAACACAACCTATTAGATCAATACAGGGAGGTAGAGAAAGTACCTGGCTGTCAGAGAGATTTTCCCAGCTGGAACACAACCAAATGACCTTAGTTTGAAAAGTTACCACTTTGGCCCAAAGTGCCCACCTATTACATTTACCTTTCTGTCTATGACAAATACTATATAGCTACATCCCAGCAATATATATCTATTTTCATTTGCTGTTAAGAGAGGCTTACTATAATTTATAGCTTGCATATTTGTATCTATCTGGTGCCTCAAAAGAATACAGCCAATCAAAAGCCTAGAAAGTTGTTGCAATATATTCTGCAGTATGCTACAAGTTGTATTCTTACTACAAATTAAAGTTTCCCAGCGTTCATCACGGTCTCCAAGATTTCCCGCCAAATGCCTGGTAGCGAGCGGCACCATCCTTTATTTAGCTCAGTTCAGATTTTTCGAATGGAAAACCAAATAATTCTCTTGAATTTGACATTCTCAGGTTTAAATTTTCAGAAAAACCTGATACTAGATGGGAAATACTTTATGCAGGTGTCGGGGAATTTGAGAAACAGCGACCAAAATCCAGGAGTGGTGGAGAAGAGAGTTTCGGTTAGAAAAGACCTTAATTGTCACGTTCGCTCAAAACAAATGTTCTGAAGCAAAAATTCTCAAATGACTCACAGCCAGAACAAAGCCAAGAAAACTTATTTACAATGGATTCTGCTGACAATTAATCCGAAAAAAAGATGGAAGAATTTAAACCGGATATGGCAACGTTAATAAGCCTTTAGTCACAAGTCACAAGTGGCATATTTCACAGTATGCCACTTGAAACCATTGCATAACTAGTATGTACCATTAACATAATGACATACTTTGGCCACTTGCTTCATCCACTGAGCAGGCAAATGCTTCACGTCTGTTTACTAATACATCTTTCTTCTCTGTTCAAATTGAAAAAAATATTAAGTTAAAATAATTTATCGATTAAATAAATAGACATTTATGACACATTCACATCTTAAGTTTCCCTCCCTAACCACAGACCAACTACTTAACTTCAAATACATTCTTAAAAAACATTGGGCATTGTAATAAAGCAAGAAATGAGAGTTGTAAAAGCCATGCACACCAAACAAATTCATCTACACCAATGTCTTCCACTATAGATGCAAAAAATATTAAATAGAGAACCACAATACCGAAGTCACGCAAGACCAGCTGTTATTTTGTTTGATTGCTGTTAAAATTAATTAATGTTTTGATTTCACAAGTCGCACATCAAGGGAAACGGTGATAATAAAGCAACAAATGGGTGTCAAAAAAGCCAAAACCGAATAAAATGACATTTAGGCTTGCCTACAGAAGAACAGTACAGCCTAAAACCAAGGCCAACATCTCTCTTTTTCAGTGATTACCATTAAAATTGTTGTTGTACCATTATTAGTACCTTTGCCACTTGCTTCATCCACTGAGCAGGGAAAAGCTTCACTGTTTACTAACATGTCTCTGTCATCTGTTTACACAAAAAAGAGAAGTTCTGGTTAACAGTAAGTGACAAGCATCAACAATCCTCTCACATAGACATTTTCCTCCCTACCACCAGGTCAGCTACTTCACTTTAAATCCATATTTGACAAAAACAAGATGGGTCATTTTAAATAAAGTTCTAAACAAACAAGTGCTGTAAGGACCAAAACCAAATGAATTCATTTCTTGCTCCTTGTCAACTATAATAGATGCAAACAGTACAATTATAGAACCAATTACTGAACTTCAAATAATTTAAGGCCAACATTGATCTACTTTCATGTTGCTGGACAGGTGGATGTTGCTGGACAGTATACCTGTAGCTTAATTAATTATAGGTGCCATTATTATATAATGCACTCGTTCTGTTGTTTATTTATAATGTGTACCTCCTTTACAGACTTCATCCACTGAGTAGGCAAAAGCTTCACCATTCACTAGCACTTCCCCTTTATCTGTATACATAAAAATAAAACAAATCTAAAGTAATTGAATTTATTGAAGTGACAAGCATTCACAACCCTTCACATAGAAGTCTCCCCTCCTTCACTACAGGGAGGGGAGACTAAAACCTAAAATTGGACAGATTGAAAAACCTAAAATTTTTAAAAAAGCTAATTTTGGTTTATAAATCCTTATAATTTGCTTGAGAAAGAGTAGATGCCATATTTTTTTAACCATGCAATCCTACAATGAAGTTAGGTGCAGAAACCAAGTAAACATTGAAAATTGTAAAATCTCTAAGTGACTTTGTAAGGACAAAGTCACGCCATCTCTTTTGTGGGGATATTAGCACAATATATACCTTGTTAAACTGTTCACCTATACCTGCTGCTGTACAACATCCCCACAATGAAGATGAGTGACTTAATTGATTAATTGGTCTCCATTAAGATAATTACTGAACACAGTAAGTTGGATTTTTGCACAAGATTATCACAGCAGAGATAAGGGAACATTTTCTATTTTGTTAATGTGTTTTTGGAGAAGTTTTAAAAGAGACCAATTCCTATTGACTGGAGATAAGTATGGGAACCAAGCACATTTTCTTGACACATTAAGCAAGGCCAGCACAGGTGTTTATTTTATCATCAATAAATTTTATCCTGTACGTCACAGTACCTTTGTGACTGGCGTTCTTTGCTGTGCATGCCACAGATTCACAATTCAATGGCACTTCTGCATGTTTATCTGTTCACACAGTATCAAAATGTTAAAAAGAAGTCAACTTATATACTCCAATGACAATGTGGCATTCCTTTCTGCATTTATAAAATTAGTTAAAAAGGGTGGATTAAAAAAAACATAATTATGTAGATCTATTTTCCTTTGCTGTTTCAAAGGCTAACTATAACTTGCAATATTTTTATCATTTAATATATAATGTACCTTGACCACTTGCTTCATCCACTGAGCATGCAAAAGCTTCACCAATCGCTTGCACTTCATCGTCATCTGTATACATATTAAATAAAACAAAATAATCAAAAATAAGTGAATGTATTGAAGTGACCCCGGGGGGGGGGGGGGGGTATACTCCCTATAATGGCCTATACGGGGAGGCTCCGCCCGAAAGGTGTACCTTTTTCAGGCTTCAGGTATATAAAAGGGTAGGGAATTCACAAGTTGAGGTATATAAAAGGGTAGGGAAATCGGTCATTCAGGTATTTAAAAGGGCCTTTAATTAAAATATCTCGAATAGACGCACCTTACGGCTGTATCAGTTTATTATTTAAGCACTACGTGAAAATGACATTACAAGGCTTTAGAAAGGGGGTGCAGGGGTCTAAAATAGGTATGTGAAAGGGGTACCTTTTTTCGATAAAAGGTATATAAAAGGGGTACCTTTTCTGCCAAAATGGTATATAAAAGGGTAAGGGGTTGGACCTTGGGGCGGAGCCTCCCCGTATTAAATTTTGTTAAGTACCCCCCCCCCCCCCCCGGGGAAGTGACAACCACTCACAACGTATTCAGATAGAAGCCTACCATCCCTCAACACTGAGGCAACTATACTACTTCACTTCAAACACAATCTAATTAGAAATAAAACCTTTTTTGTAAGTTTAAATATTGAATTCTGTTATATGTACTTTATTACAATCTACATTCTACCTTTTTCACTGGCTTCATCCACTGAGCAGGCAAAAGCTTCACTATTTACTGATACATCTTTGTTCTCTGTTCAATTCAAAAATAGAATAATTAATTAAAAGAATTTATCAATTAAAATAAATAGATAAGATAAAAGCATTTATGACCCGTTCACATGGTAATTCCCGCCCCCCCCCCCCCTAACCACAGGCCATGCAGCTACTTAACTTCAAATACTTTCTTAAAAAAAGATCGGGCACATTGTAATAAAGCGAGAAATGAGAGTTGTAAAAGCCATGCAAACCAAACAAATTCATCTACCACTATAGATGCAAACAGTATTAATGGAGAACCAAAAGACTGAAGTCAAGCAAGACTAGCCTAGGTCCTTTTTTAATGCTGTTGAAATGAATGTAGCATTATTAGACAATGTACCTTTGCCACTTGCCTCCCCCACTGAGCGGGGAAAATCTTCACTATTCACAGACTGGACTTCATCTGTTTGCATAAAAAAATCTCGACAGTCCCTTAAAAAATAAGTGACTTCAACAAGCATCTACAACCCTTTCACATAGACATTTATCAATCTCACCACATGGCAGCCTCTTCACTTCAAATCAAATGGGCACTCCATTTCAGTCCTTATTTATTTTTTGTAATGGCTTCATGTGTCCCCTATTGGTACACAGGTTTTTTCTTCAGCAACTTTATTACTGCTGATGCATTAAGTTATTAATTATCATTATTACTACCGTGATCATCATCATCATCATCATTTATTCATTATTAAAAGATTGGTTAATTCCACCACCGTTTTCCTTGATATGTGACTTTCGAAATCAAAACACCTGCAGAAATGTTTCCAAAATTTCCACCAATCATACGTTGTATGTTTGCTTGTCAAATTGCAATTTCACGGAAACAGTCACGGAAGTTAATTTACTGGAGATAAATAATTTTTTCCGCAACCACAATTCTTTACATTAAACCCTTGTGTAGTTAACTTATCAAAAATCATTGGCCTTACATTGCTTAAACATTGCAATAGAACACCATAAAAATAAAAGGTGCAAAACTTTCATGTTCAACGAGCTGTTTATGTAGCACTAATTGTCTTGTCACGTAAACCGTTCTGCTTTAGCCACTTGGCAAACGTAGAAGGCTTGAAATTGAATCTTAAGTCTCGCAAAACTTTTAAAAAGTCTATAAATTAAAAATTAAATTTAACCAAATGTGTTACTGCAGAAAATTTATTTACCGCCAGTGAGAATACTTCCGTGAGCATGCTTTTTCATCACATGTTGCAACTTAGATCCAACCGACTGTATGATTGATGGAAATTTTGGAAACGTTTCCGCAAATGGTTTGATTTCACAAGTCTCGTATCAAGGGAAACGGTGGTAATAAAGCAACAAATGGGTGTCAAAAAAGCCAAAACCGAATAAATTGACTTCAACATTTAGGCTTGCCTACAGAAGAACAGTACAACCTAAAAGCAAGGCCAAAATCTCTCTTTTTCAGTGATTACCATTAAAATTATTGTTGTACCATTATTAGTACCTTTGCCACTTGCTTCATCCACTGAGCAGGGAAAAGCTTCACTGTTTACTAACATGTCTCTGTCATCTGTTTACACAAAAAAGAGAAGTTCTAGTTAACAGTAAGTGACAAGCATCAACAATCCTCTCACATAGACATTTTCCTCCCTACCACCAGGTCAGCTACTTCACTTTAAATCCATTTTTGACAAAAACAAGATGGGTCATTTTAAATAAAGTGCTAAACAAACAAGTGCTGTAAGGACCAAAACCAAATGAATTCGTTTCTTGCTCCTTGTCAACTATAATAGATGCAAACAGTACAATTATAGAACCAATTACTGAACTTCAAATAATTTAAGGCCAACATTGATCTACTTTCATGTTGCTGGACAGGTAAGACTAGAGGCTATATACAGCTAGTATACCTGTAGCTTAATTATAGGTGCCATTATTATATAATGCACTCGTTCTGTTGTTTATTTATAATGTGTACCTCCTTTACAGACTTCATCCACTGAGCAGGCAAAAGCTTCACCATTCACTAGCACTTCCCCTTTATCTGTATACATAAAAATAAAACAAATCTAAAGTAATTGAATTTATTGAAGTGACAAGCATTCACAACCCTTCACATAGAAGTCTCCTCTCCCTCACTACAGGGAGGGGAGACTAAAACCTAAAATTGGACAGATTGAAAAACCTAAAATTTTTAAAAAAGCTAATTTTGGTTTATAAATCCTTATATTTTGCTCGAGAAAGAGTAGATGCTTTATTTTTTAAACCAATCCCAGCATATGTAGTTAGGTGCAGAAACCAAGAAAACATTGAAAATTGTTAAATCTCTAAGTGACTTTGTAAGGACAAAGTCATGCCATCCGGCTCTTTTGTGGGGATATTAGCACAATATATACCTTGTTAAACTGTTCACCTATACCTGCTGCTGTACAACATCCCCACAATGAAGATGAGTGACTTAATTGATTAACTGGTCTCCATTAAGATAATTACTGAACACAGTAAGTTGGATTTTTGCACATTAGATTATCGCAGCAGAGATAAGGGAACATTTCTATTTTTTAATGTGTTTTTGGAGCAGCTTTTAAAGCAGACCAATTCCTATTGACTGGAGATAAGTATGGGAACCAAGCACATTTTCTTGACACATTAAGCAAGGCCAGCACAGGTGTTTATTTTATCATCAATACATTTTATCCTGTACACACCTTTGTGACTGGCATTGTTTGCTGTGCATGCCACAGATTCACAATTCACTGGCACTTCTGCATGTTTATCTGTTCACACAGTATCAAAATGTTAAAAAGAAGTCGACTTATATACTCCAATGACAATGTGGCATTCCTTTCTGCATTTATAAAATTAGTTAAAAAGCGTGGATTAAAAAAACCTTATTATGTAGATCTATTTTCGTTTACTGTTTCAAAGGCTAACTTAACTTGCAATATTTTTATCATACCTTGACCACTTGCTCCTTCCACTGAGCACGCAAATGCTTCACCATTCGCTTGCACTTCATCGTCATCTGTATACATATTAAATAAAACAAAATAATCAAAAATAAGTGAATGTATTGAAGTGACAACCACTCACAACGTATTCAGATAGAAGCCTTAACCATCCCTCAACACTGAGGCAACTATACTACTTCACTTCAAACACAACCTAATTAGAAATAAAACCTTTTTGTAAGTTTAAATATTGAATTCTGTTATATGTACTTTATTACAATCTACATTCTACCATTTTCACTGGCTTCATCCACTGAGCAGGCAAAAGCTTCACTATTTACTGAGACATCTTTGTTCTCTGTTTAATTAAAAAATAGAATAATTAATTAAAAGAATTTATCTATTAAAATAAATAGATAAAATAAAAGTATTTATGACCCATTCACATCATTGGTAATTTCCCCCCTAACCACAGGCCATGCAGCTACTTAACTTCAAATACATTCTTTAAAAAAAGGTGGGCACATTGTGATAAAGCGTAAAATGAGAGTTGTAAACCAAACAAATTGTTATATAAAGTACCTTTGCCACTTGCCAATTGCTTGCGGGGAAAATCTTCACTATTCACAGTCTGAACTTCATCTGTTTGCATAAAAAAATCTCGACTTACTTCAAAACAAATGGACACTGATCCATTTCAGTCCTTATCTATTTTTTGTAATGGCTTCATGTGTCCCCTATTGGTACACAGGTTTTTCCTTCAGCAACTTTATTACTGCTGATGCAGAAATAAAGTTATTACAGTTAGACCTCTATTAAGTGGCCACCCTCGGGACTTTGAAAACTGGCCGCTTAATAGAGGTATCGAATACTGCAGTTTAGAAACACTGAAATATTTTGGGACTTTAAAAAATGGCCGCTAAATGGAGGGTGGTCGCTTAAAAGGTGGCCGCTTAATAGAGGTTCTACTGTAATTATCGTTATTATCATCATCACCATCATCATCATCATCATCATCATTTATTCATTATTAAAAGATTGGTTAATTTTACCACCGTTTTCCTTGATATGCGACTTTCCAAATCAAAACACCCGCGGAAACCTTTCCAAAATTTCCACCAATCATAGGCGTATATTTGCTTGTCACATTCCAATTTACACAAACAGTCGTGACAATTGTTTACTGGCGATAAATAATTTTTTCTGCAAGCACAATTCTTTACAATATTTTTAACTGGTGCAGATTAAACCCTCGTGTAATTAACTCAAAAATGGCCTTAAAGGCGCCAAACTTCCATGTTCAACAAGCTGTTTACATAGCGCTATTTGTCTTGTCACATAAACTGTTCTGCTTTAGCCATTTGGCAAACATAGAAGGCTTAAAATTGAATCTTAGGTAGGTAGGTAAAGTCTGCGTTCGAGCCAAGTGGCCCATCAGGCCAGAGCTTATCCCGGTTTCTGTAGCATGAAGGGACTAGGAGTATTTCTACTCCCCCCTGAATACGATGCTAACTAGTCCATCGCAGGGTTACCCTCAGCAGTAAATTCGCCGGTACCCATTTATACACCTGGGTGGAGAGAGGCACTGTGAGAGTTATTAAGTGGCTTGCCCTAGAACACAACGCAGTGCCCTGGCCAGGACTCGAACCTGGACCGTTCTATCCGGAGTCCAGCGCACTAACCATTAGGCCACCGAGCCTCCACAAAAACTAAGTCTCGCAAAACTTGTAAAAAGTCTATAAATTAAAAATTAAATTTAACCCTTTAACCCCCAAGAGTGCCAATTGGCACACAAAGTCATAACTTGGTTAATATTTGTAATATTGTCTTGGATAGATCTGCATTTTAAAGGCATAAAATTGCACCTCCCCATATTTGAGACCTGATTGACCACCCCTAGAACTTTTGAAACTTTGTGGCCTGATACATCAGTGACATGCAACATAACTGAAATTAACCACTACACTGAGAGCTGCAAAATAAGATATAGTTTAGGGGTAACCCACTGCAGACCGAGACAAAAAACATTTTTTATCTCTTTCTTTTTGAAGTTTAAACTCATTTCTTTTAAAACTGTAATTCTCTTCTTTGTTGTTGAAGAGCTTTATGGAATTTACTCATCAACACCTTTCAAATGATGTATCATAATTGGATATCCAGTTTTTATTTTTTGATTTACGAAAAATGACCATTTGCCTTGGGGGGTAAAGGGTTAACCAAATTCATTCATGCAGAAAATTTATTTACCGCCAGTGAGAATACTCGCGTGAGCATGCTTTTTCATCACATTTTGCAACTTAGATACAACCGCGACTGTATGATTGATGGTAATTTTGGAAACCTTTCTGCAGATGTTTTGATTTCACAAGTCGCACATCAAGGGAAATGGTGGTAATAAAGCAACAAATGGGTGTCAAAAAAGCCAAAACCGAATAAATTGACTTCAACATTTAGGCTTGCCTACAGAAGAATAGTACAACCTAAAAGCAAGGCCAACATCTCTCTTTTTCAGTGATCACCATTAAAATTATTGTTGTACCATTATTAGTACCTTTGCCACTTGCTTCATCCACTGAGCAGGGAAAAGCTTCACTGTTCACTAACATGTCTCTGTCATCTGTTTACACAAAAAAGTTCTAGTTAACAGTAAGTGACAAGCATCAACAATCCTCTCACATAGACATTTTCCTCCCTACCACCAGGTCAGCTACTTCACTTTAAATCCATTCTTGACAAAAAAAGATGGGTCATTTTAAATAAAGAAACAAACAAGCGCTGTAAGGACCAAAGCCAAACGAATTCGTTTCTTGCTCCTTGTCAAATACATTAGATGTAAACAGTACAATTATAGAACAAATTACTGAACTTCAAACAATTTAAGGCCAACATTGATCTACTTTCATGTTGCTGGTAAGATTAGAGCCCCCCCCCCCCCCCCTTGAGGTGTTAGAAGGATGATGATGATGATGATGATGACCTTAGAAAGGAGTATGAATATGCTACTGTAATTCCTCCAATGCTTCAATTCAAACTGGCATGTGTAGGCTTACCTCCACAAGTATTTGTTGCACAGTTCTGAAGACATTTGCCTTCAACCTTGTCATCAGCCTTCTTACTAACAGTAACTGAGTTAAGAGAGATAATAAAAATTATGTTACAAAATCCCAAAATAAAGATATTGGTGATGCTTGTAACTCAGAAAATTTATAAAATTATAAATAAGTTAACATACTTTTGACATTAAATTCATGTTCGTATTGCAATTCAATTGCACTTTTTCCTAACAAAAAGAGACATAATTATGTGGGCTTTAATTATTTAGGCCCCCACAAATGCAGCAAATTAATTAATTTTTCTGCGATTAAATGACAGCAACCTTAGTTACAGCTCACGAATGTTACTAAGAGCTCTTCTCTACAAGTTATACTTTGTTAAAAAATGTTTAGGTGGTTATAGAATATGCCAAAATATCCAAAAATAATTGATATTTTAAAACATGACACATGTATGTACAGATGTTAACAAAACACAAGTCATGACTTCTTTCAAGTTAGGAGCCAAAAAAAAATTCACAGCTTTTGCAAGAAGTTAAGCAATCATTGGTCTCTAAAGTGTGTGCATTTTTGCTTATACAGTAGTTCTAAGATTGTATTTTCCAAAACGCTAGTGGACAAAATCATTCATCAGATTTTAATCAACTGGATATACATGTACCTTTTATTTTGCGCCAAGGAAGATCTTTAACACCATAGTCATAGCGTAACTCTTCACCAATTGCAATATCTTTAAGTGCATAAAGAGCAAGATATGTTTTTGCTCCTGCTTTAATTTTCCTCATCACACAGTTGCAATTGGGTTTGTTTGCTGAAGCATCATTTACAAGTCTTCCCAATCCACTTGAGAATGTGGCATCAACACTAAATGTACCAAAAAAAATTACTGTAGTTATAATAATATTGAAAAATTAAAAGTTTAAACCAATATATTGCATGGTACATGTTAATGACAGCTGCAACAAGCAGAAATGCTGATCTGAGAATAGAAATTTCTGGGTACATCTAATAATTGCATTATTCATATTTTGGCACTTGCACTTATTAATTAATAAATTCTTACCCTTGACCCACCCTGTCATAGGCTGTTCCAGGCTCTCAGGTTGGATGGGGACAAAAAAGTGGGCAAGCAGGGGGGAAAGCAAGGGCACAATAATAAATTAGCACCTTAGTCGTCCCTCTTTTTCTCCCCTCACTCGCGTAACCTGGTTTTTCACTGATCCCCAACTACCTGGAACAAGCTAGCCTAGTTAAATGAGCTATGTCACGATATTCTAAGTCATTTCTTAGATGGCCTAAATTACGGTTAAAGTGTTGTGAAACCTAAAAATAAGGGTTTGCTAAGGAAGAAAAACACCAAAGGGGTGATTTTAGAGCAAAAAGGAACAAGGATCGCTGAGGTTGTCGAAGATTGAAACGGATTGGAAATGACGATTTTGAAAAGTTTAGCCAATTTTTTCAAAATACACGAATGGTGATGCTCCATAAAAAGTTATCTATTGGCAGACAGTGATATCACACAGCCTTGAAATAATATTCACAAGGACTGCTAAGCCTCTGCACATCCACACTTTATACAGATATATTTATTATTATTATTATTATTATTATTATTATTATTATTATTATTATTATTACTAGTAGTAGTAGTAGTAGTAGTAGTAGTAGTAGAAGAAGTAGTAGTAGTAGTAGTAGTAGTAGTATTTTTAGTATTATCATTATTATTATTATTATTAATAAAAAAAATAATAATAATTAATTATTATTATTATTATTATCATTATCATCATCATCATCATCATCATCATCATCATCATCATCATCATGATCACTAAAGGTATACACCTCAAAAAATGTAAAAAAAAGAAATGGAAATAAATATTATTGTTACTGTTGTTGCTGTTTCTTTGTCTTGTAATAATCTGCTTCTTATTAACAAATGTAGTTGTTTTAGAAAGATTGAGTTCTTACCACAAGCATTTGGAGCCATCTTTAAAGAAAAACAGAAAGCTTCCCAAGTCAGAATCATACAAGTCTTCTCTTTCAGATCCTTTGTCTCCTGCGATTAGTTCTCCCTTGTATTCAAGCAGAAAATCACCCTTTAAAAACAACTTTGTTGTGAACACACCTCTCCCTAAAAAAAACAAAATAAAATAATGGTCAGGTCATGCACTATAATATATTTGGTACTTCATAAGTATATTGTCTAATGTGAACATACAAGTGTTGATTGTTTTTTTCCCTAGCTCCTAGGTCTTTGTTTGCAATGTTGTATACAGCAGAAAAAGGGTTTGTTTCATCTATAAGGGAAAAATCTTACTATTTTTTGTAGAATCTCTACATTTTTCTTTACCAGGGGTTGGCTGTAAAAATATATTAGGTACCAATAATATTGCAGCCAGGGCAGGGGGGAAGAGGGAGGGGGTATTCCATTATCAAAATGACTGGGATGCATATCGTCTCACCTTGGGGTGTGACTTTTGGATGTTTGGTCTTCTGGGCAAAACATCAATATTTTAGGCCATCAAGGTTTCACCACAACCATATTATGGTCTCCTCTATGGGTTTAATTTAAAAGTCCGAGGAGCACCCTCATCTTGTTTATATGGAAGTCTACCCACCACCCCATTGCAGATTAGATTAAAACATGCAAAAAGCATTACAGGATTGCAAAATAATGTCCTTAAGTTGGGGTGTGTGAGGTCCAACACAAAACAGATAAACAATCAGTACTTTTTTTTCTTCATGTAAAGAAGGTAGCAATCAATTTTGTATGGTAATTAAAGCCAACCATGCATCCAGGAATAACACATTTTTTTTAACCCTCTTTTAGAGTAGCTTTTCCCACCGGGAAAACTTCTTTTCATGAAAAACTTATAGGTTTTAATTTTGAAGTGAAATCTTTGTTTCTCCAAGAGGCACATCCACATTGTGGGCCTACTTTTTAAACTTGCAAAATACAGTTTGTAATTCAATTCCATTGTTTCGTTGAAAATAAAAATCCATACTTTTCCAATGAAATAATAATACAGCGTGCATGTATAACTAAAAAAATTTTACAACATGAATAATATATTTCTCAATTTTTTTCTAAGGGTATACCATCATTTCTTTCCACATGTTCTCACTCCCCCAAAAATCTAATACTCAGACAATATATATAGGATGTTTGCTGCATTTGAACTTAATTGTAACAAGGTCTGGCTAAAATAAGGCTCCTGTAGCTTGCAGTATCCCACCAGCATGTGGAACTTGTCATAGGTTTGACTTATGTTGGTGGAACTCAGATTTTTTCCCATTTTAAAGGAACTTAAATGTCACTCATAGAATAACCTCTAAGTCTGAAGAATCACTCAGTTGATTAGTTAATTAGTATTAACTAATTTAACAGCCAACTTAAATGTTACCTATGAAATCATTGATGAATCTTTCTTCCAAGCCTTCTTGGTCTTTGCCTTGAATTAAATATTCGGGAATATCTTCTTTCTAAATAGAAATGAAGGAACAATAATAATAATTAATATTCAACAAATTCATGCGATACCTATATATGGTCAGCAAGCAGGCGATATCTGTCATCCGTGTATATAACAGATATCCTGCGATATACATAGGTCAACAAGTTTTGTCCCCAAGCTCACAATTCTCTGCTTAATTACACTTTTTTCTAGGTGTAAAATGCATTTTGTTAACAATTTGTTGAGTAGTAAAACAATTATCCTACACAATCTTGTGAAGTATCAGGCCATATTCTGTGCAATTTCCAGGATAATTGTTAACTATTCACTGGAAGACTTTAATTGCTGGTAATTAATTACATAAATTTCATCAAAGCACTGCACTCTAACAATTGCACAATATTTTTTTAATGCACAAAGTGACTATGATCAGAACTTTGATGTATCTTCTATCCAGAAACTAAATAATTTCTATAAGATAAAAGCCAGCAAAATATGTTATTCTTTTTAAGTGAATGCACAAGCATAAGTGACATACACACTAAAAATGCTTGCCAGTGAGATAAATGAAAAATGCTTCTTAAGAAAATCAGCCAGGAACCCAGCTTGTTTTGAGGAAACAAATATTCAGTAAATTTAGACACAAAATTAATTATTTCCTTGCTTTGGTGGCTTTGAACAAAAAAATGCTTTGACTCATGTACACTCCAAAGTGTTTTACATGCACAGTAAACAATTGCATATATTACATTGAGCTGTGTCATCATTGGTGAGAGAAAAAAGAAATGATCAGTGGGTTGAAATCCACAGCTCAAGTTTAATATGTCCCATAAACTATTGTTGTCCTCATTTTAATCGTAGCTTACAAATACTGGTATCAGATTTATCAGAAATGAAACTCCACCTGGAGTATCTTTTGCTGAGCCTGTCCCTGGTCCAGCCATATCCTGTGGCTATAATGACAGCCCCACTTCAGAAGAAGCAGACCCAGGAAGACTACCCAAATGCAACCTTTTCCATCTTGTGGCTATTGTAAACAATTTTGTATTCATAAGTTAACTAGTTTGAAACTCCATAAGTCACAAAATATTTTCCTGCAGTTAACTTGGGTAGGCCAAATTATTCCTAGTTAAATACGTAGTATGCAGATAGCGATTTGTTCAAGCTTGGCATCAACTCTAAAACAATCCACAGTAGGGTATCCGCAGGTTTCGCCCCCAATCGAGTTCGTCCCCAAGAGTACGCTCCCATCTTATACCGCGTTCGCCCCCACAGTTGTCGATGATATTGCGCAGAATTTGTCCAGGTTCTTTAATCCACTACGCTCTTTACAAACACGAAACACATGTATATTACTCGTTCTATTATCCATGAGTCAAAAACAAGTGTCACCATCTTATTCACTACTCCTCTAAAAGTGGGGGCGAACACGACGGTGTTGGATGTGAACAAACTCGAGGAGGCGTTCCTGATTGGTATAGGTCTGTTAGAAAAAGTTCGATCTGTTCACAAGTACAATTAATCCCTAATTGTTTCGAGAAAAAATACCGTTTTCCTATTAATAATAATGCTGCCGTAAATACGAGCATCCAAATCGAGTAAATTTTCATTGTTACACGAGTGAAAATGTGCCAGGCGTACTTTTGGCGTTCCTTCGCTTTAATACCTCGGCTTTGAAAGTCGATGAAGATGAGTTTTAAATGAAAAGACTGCTTAAAGTCTTACCTTAATGCCTTCTTTTAATATTCCAGGTTAAATTCGCCGATTAGGTCCGATTATCTTCCAAATCTTCATCATTTTAGATCGATTTTTGACAATTTCTCAAAACGAAGTCGCTTTAAGCAGACTGGAAACTAGTTGTGACAGTGGTGCAGCCGCGTTTTATCTGAGCGATACATTTGCTGCAGAAGAGGCCCTGTACATCCTTTCTATTTGATTATACTGTTCATTTCTATTTCCAGAATAACAGTAGAACAGGGTCAAAAAAAATTTAGCAAGCCACGATTACAGGAATCGCACAACATTAATAATTGTTCGCCAGGCTAGGGGTCGGTGGCTTTTCGAAATGGCGGGACCAAGCTTTCCCGCCATATTTTCCCGCGCTTTTGGAAAAGAAGATATCGTGGAATATTTCGAACCCGAAAGATCTGTCTACAGAGTACAAGCTTTTGATCGGATCAAAACAGAAGCGAATACTCTAGTAATATCTGTGCCACCCTCGCTCGAACGTGCACTGATTCAGCCCATGTTTCTGTCGATTATGAAGCTATTTGTGTAAACAAGAGGACAGATTAATAAAGTGGACAAAAATAACAAATCCTTTTCTTTTTCTGTTTAGTGTTCACGCCCAGCTGGATATGCACAATACGTCGATAGCCGTGGCATACATACCCAAGATATAAAGGAGTCCTACGTGTCGGTGTATATACATTTCTGTAGTACTCACCGGTTCCAAACGCCTGCTCCTTCTCGCCATCTCATTCCTCTCGCTTCGGCGGAATCCCAAACTAAAACCGGCCAAAAATATTGTTGGTTGTTAAGAGGGAATTTACTAGATCAGCCAGCTTCAGCTTTTACTAGATTTTTATAAAGTGAAAGCACAGCTTCCTTTTTAATATTGCCCAAAGAATTAAAATAAAAAAGTATCCATAAACCACAGTCAACACAAATATCCATTCTTCGTGAACGACTTGTCGTGAAGCCAGGGCCGTGAAGTCGTTCCAAGTTGTTGATAAAATGCCAGGGCTGTGCGCTTTTAACACGACGTTTAAACCTTAGAAGAGCGCAAATTAAATCAGCTAAAGGGAAGAACAAGATAAACTTACCGATTAATTCACATCGCTGCGATAGTGGGTACAAAACCTAGCAATAGCAGCACTAGCAGACTAGACCGACTGTTAACGAGGGTGGCCTATGGCAAGCCGTTACTGCCAAAAGCCGTTCGAGTTTTAAATCTTCGTCCAACCGCCTTTTAACATTGGCGAGTTACAAATCTTCAATATTGAGATTGGAAAAGGTATGGGCGAGTTTAGTAAAGCGATGGTTGAGTCTTGTTTGGGAAGCTTCAGTTCTTGCTAGCGAGTTTTCAGTTTCTCGCTAGCGAGTTTTCAATTTCTCGCTAGCGAGTTTTTAATTTCTCGCTAGCGAGTTTTTAATTTCTCGCTAGCGAGTTTCCAGTTTCTCGCTAGCGAGTTTTTAATTTCTCGCTAGCGAGTTTTTAATTTCTCGCTAGCGAGTTTTTAATTTCTCGCTAGCGAGTTTTTAATTTCTCGCTAGCGAGTTTCCAGTTTCTCGCTAGCGAGTTTTAAATTTCTCGCTAGCGAGTTTTTAATTTCTCGCTAGCGAGTTTTAAATTTCTCGCTAGCGAGTTTTTAGTTTCTCGCTAGCGAGTTTTAACCAGGCCTCTTTCCCAGGCCTTCAGATTAATAGGTTGTGATCATTCAATATGGCTGATGTTCAAATCTCAACCAACGAGAGTCAAGAAGACCTTGTGAGTTTTTTACTGGTTTTAATGATCTTCTAGAACAGTTAGATTCCGATGCTGACAATTTTGTAACTGAATACTTGGAAAGGAAGCTGGAAGATTAAACTGTTCCCAATGTGGTTAAAAAGTAAAATTCCAAAAAAACCAGTTCTTTTGTAAAGTTCTTGGTGATGGCTAGCAAAGATGTTTACTTGCAATGCCTTACATTGATAAGAATTCTAACTTCCTGATTATTGTCATTGTAGGTTATTTCTGTTGTCATTGTGTTGAAAAATGGCACTTGTGACAAAACATTTATGTTTGCTGAGAAGTATTGGGCAAATGCTAGCAAGGGTTTTTAATTTTTACGCCTTTGTTTGGGAAGAATTATAATTCCCTGCAGATTGTTATTGTTCCCATAATTGTTGTTGAAATGTAACGTGAGAAACCATTTCTTATGTTGGCTGAACACTAGGTGAATGTCAGCTAAGATGTTTTACTTGTTTTAGCTATATGTTCTATGGTTAGGGAAGAGCTTTACATTAAAAGTGTTACAGGTTATAATAGCTGTTTTACTTATATACTTAGAGCATTCTTGTGTAAAGATGACATTAAATTACTGACATTGTGTTTGGAGAAGTTATAAAAACTGTGTAATCGTTGAAACCATTTATATGGACACCTGCACAGTGTAGCCTGTTCTTTGGCTTGCATGGTCTCAGCTTGAGCCAATAATCAAACATCCACAATGCAGTGCATGAATATGTTGTGGGTCAATTTTATTATTATTTTCTTTGTTTTAAACACCCCTACCTTGATAATACACACAAAAAATGAAAAAATAAAAATTGAGCCAAGAGTAATTTAACTTTTGATACCTAAACAATGTCAGAAGATGCTCAGGTTTAATCTTTTCAATACATGTCAATATATATTGAAAATACGTATGGATATATATATTGTCCATACATAAAAATGTCAGTCATGTCATTGAAAACCCTTCAGATAGATAGATAGATACTTTATTCTGATTAAAATTGCAGCCAAAAGCTGAATTAGATTAATCGTTACAATAATAAAATCTAATAAGAATATGAGAAAATATATAATAAAAATGTACTCATGTAGCTAAAAATTCATACAACAACACCAGGTGAACTGAAATTAGCATAATACCTGGGTAAGAAGATTGCTGTATTCCACATGCCAACACAGGTTAATACAAATTGGCGCGTAAGAAGACGGTTCTGTCAGCTTGGAAACCCATGAGCTGAAATTGTCTTTCTGATTGATTTAACCAAGCAGAGTCAACTTGCAATATCTTGTGTGTAATTTCAAGGGTTTTCAATGACATGACTGACATTGTTATGTATGGACAATATATATATCCATACGTATTTTCAATATATATTGACATGTATTGAAAAGATTAAACCTGAGCATCTTCTGACATTGTTTAGGTATCAAAAGTTAAATTACTCTTGGCTCAATTTTTATTTTTTCATTTTTTGTGTGTATTATCAAGGTAGGGGTGTTTAAAACAAAGAAAATAATAATAAAATTGACCCACAACATATTCATGCACTGCATTGTGGATGTTTGATTATTGGCTCAAGCTGAGACCATGCAAGCCAAAGAACAGGCTACACTGTGCAGGTGTCCATATAAATGGTTTCAACGATTACACAGTTTTTATAACTTCTCCAAACACAATGTCAGTAATTTAATGTCATCTTTACACAAGAATGCTCTAAGTATATAAGTAAAACAGCTATTATAACCTGTAACACTTTTAATGTAAAGCTCTTCCCTAACCATAGAACATATAGCTAAAACAAGTAAAACATCTTAGCTGACATTCACCTAGTGTTCAGCCAACATAAGAAATGGTTTCTCACGTTACATTTCAACAACAATTATGGGAACAATAACAATCTGCAGGGAATTATAATTCTTCCCAAACAAAGGCGTAAAAATTAAAAACCCTTGCTAGCATTTGCCCAATACTTCTCAGCAAACATAAATGTTTTGTCACAAGTGCCATTTTTCAACACAATGACAACAGAAATATTACCTACAATGACAATAATCAGGAAGTTAGAATTCTTATCAATGTAAGGCATTGCAAGTAAACATCTTTGCTAGCCATCACCAAGAACTTTACAAAATGAGAACTGTTTTTTTTGGAATTTTACTTTTTAACCACATTGGGAACAGTTTAATCTTCCAGCTTCCTTTCCAAGTATTCAGTTACAAAATTGTCAGCATCGGAATCTAACTGTTCTAGAAGATCATTAAAACCAGTAAAAAACTCACAAGGTCTTCTTGACTCTCGTTGGTTGAGATTTGAACATCAGCCATATTGAATGATCACAACCTATTAATCTGAAGGCCTGGGAAAGAGGCCTGGTTAAAACTCGCTAGCGAGAAACTAAAAACTCGCTAGCGAGAAATTTAAAACTCGCTAGCGAGAAACTGGAAACTCGCTAGCGAGAAATTAAAAACTCGCTAGCGAGAAATTAAAAACTCGCTAGCGAGAAATTAAAAACTCGCTAGCGAGAAATTAAAAACTCGCTAGCGAGAAATTAAAAACTCGCTAGCGAGAAATTAAAAACTCGCTAGCGAGAAATTAAAAACTCGCTAACGAGAAACTGGAAACTCGCTAGCGAGAAATTAAAAACTCGCTAGCGAGAAATTTAAAACTCGCTAGCGAGAAATTAAAAACTCGCTAGCGAGAAATTAAAAACTCGCTAGCGAGAAATTGAAAACTCGCTAGCGAGAAACTGAAAACTCGCTAGCAAGAACTGAAGCTTCCCAAACAAGACTCAACCATCGCTTTACTAAACTCGCCCATACCTTTTCCAATCTCAACATTGAAGATTTGCAACTCGCCAATGTTAAAAGGCGGTTGGACGAAGATTTAAAACTCGAACGGCTTTTGGCAGTAACGGCTTGCCATAGTGGCCGAAACTATCTATTTATAGGGCGTCCAAACGCAACGTGACGTGCGCGCAACAAACAATTTCAACTAGTCAAAATAAGCTAAGATATCTGGATTAAAAATGAGCACCTCAAAAGAAAGATAACAATCATACTCTCCCATGGCGGTAACTACAGACTGTTGATTATTAAATGGTAGCCCTCGTGAAGGGCGTTTCGCCGAATATTCTACTTGCAGTATGCACATTAGAATCATCCATTTTGATAAGTATCCCGGAATATGTATGAACGTTTGTCGTGGTTTGTAAAATGAGTGCTCAGTAATTAAGAAATGATTTATTTTTGAAAACATGAGTAAACAATAGAATTTACCCCGCCCGGAGAGTAATGGGGTCACGAAAGTGTATCTCACTTGGTGAAACAATACCGGCTGGAAACCAGAATTCCACTACTGATGTTACGGGGACATGTGATTGAGTAAGTACATTCCAGAGATGTAAATGAGTGAGCATCCGCACGAACTTATTTTGGTTGCAGACAGCACTCTGTGTCACTGAAACGTTTTAATAAACGTAGTAACATTGAATACCGTGTTAATTTCTGCAATTTACTTCACGGTAGTTAAGTTCCATTCTCTATTATAGCAGACAAACTAAACCGCCGGTATTTTGTTACACGTCCGGCTGCAGCGCTCCATTTGACCGCCTGAATGGCGTGTCCCCCACGTAAACATCTGGTGACTTTTGGGGACTTTGGAAAATAACAGACTGAGTAAAGTTAATATTTCAATTGATATCGATGCATGTTTTCAAACGTTTGTAAAATGAGAGCACAACACCCAAGAAAAACAAAATTCACCCTGACAAATTAATGGTTCATCAAAGTGCATCTCATTTGGTTATGTATACTGGCTGGGAACCAGAATTCCATTTCAGATGTTTACGGGACATGTCTGGGGCGGACTAATGGGGTCGTGAAAGTGTATCTCACTTTGTTTTTACACTAGTCTAGCTGGCAACCAGAATTTCATTTCAGATCGACGTTATGGGACGTGATCAAGTAAATACATATTTCCAGAGATAAATGAGCGAACAAATTACGCAAGAAACTCATTTTGGTTGCAAACAACACTCTCTGTTAGTTACTGAAACCTGAAATAAATTCCAGGCTAGAATTACCACACAATTCTTTATAAATGTAACACTGAAAGCATTTCTTTAAGGTCACTTCTTTCAGGAGGCCTGGATGATAAGTGTTCCCCCCAAGTACAAGTGTGTCAGGTGGTGTGTGACATCGGGTGATATTGTGGATACTCCAATGTTGCAAATAGGAGTAGGAATGGCGTATTGGTGTGAGATTGTTTCCCACCAATAGGATGGCGAATGGTTAATGTGAGACTTTGAGAGACCAGTTTTTTTGCCTGTGAGAACGAGCCTTTTTGCAAGACCGAGACTGAGACCCCACAACGGCTTTGGAAAAAATTCGAGATCGCGAAAAGTTCAGGGCCGCTCAAAAAACAGAAAAAACGAGACTGCGAGACTCGTGAAATTTGACTAAAATTGTACGAGTCCTTTTCTTTTTTATTTCAGGGACCATTCACCATCCCTGCCGGTTCTCCGGTTTTTCATCTCTCTACAAAAACCAACACTTCTAAATTTCAATTCGATCGGGAATCCGAGGGCCAGGGTTTGTCTATCGCAGACTGTTACATGCTACCCACATAATTAAATAATTTATTTGTTTATTTTGATATCGATGCTCTTTTGTAACGACTGCTCAGAGAGACATGATTTATTGTAAAAACTGAAAACATCAAACGATCACATTTACATGATATCAAGTGAGAAACACGACAAACAAATTTTATCCCATATATAACTTGGGCCATCAAAGCGTATCTCTTCTTGATTAGAGTTAACTAGCGACTGAGTAAATACTTTCCAGAGCTGAATGAGTAAAAAATGCGTACATAACTTGTTTTGGTTACAAACTGCGCTCTCTGTCACTACTAAAATCTGAAATATTACCACACATCTTAACAAATGTATTAACGTTGAATGACGTGTTTCACGAATGCTAATTTTCTGCAATTATTATTATTATTGCTTCATGGTATGCGAAACGAAAACACGGTAGGTCAATTCTTTATTTGACCGCCTGGATGATGTGTCCCCAACAAGTACAAAACATAGACATTCGGTGACTTGCGGGGACTTTGGAAAATAACAGTAATAAAAGTTAATATTTTAATTGATATCGATGCATGTTTTCAAAAGTTTGTAAAATGAGTGCACAACACCCATGAGAAACAAATTTTATCCTGACAAATTAATGTGTTCATCAAGTATACCTCATTTGGTTAAAAATACAGGCTGGGGACGTTTCGAAAAATATTCTACTTGCAGTATTCACATTGGAATCATCCATTTTGATAAGTATCCCGGAATATGTACAGTGTATGCACGTTTGTCATGGTTTGTAAAATGAGTGCTCAGTAAGAAATGATTTATTTTTGAAAACATGAGTAAACAATAGAATTTACCCCGCCCGGAGAGTAATGGGGTCACGAAAGTGTATCTCACTTGGTGAAACAATACCGGCTGGAAACCAGAATTCCACTACTGATGTTACGGGGACATGTGATTGAGTAAGTACATTCCAGAGATGTAAATGAGTGAGCATCCGCACGAACTTATTTTGGTTGCAGACAGCACTCTGTGTCACTGAAACGTTTTAATAAACTTAGTAACATTGAATACCGTGTTAATTTCTGCAATTTACTTCACGGTAGTTAAGTTCCATTCTCTATTATAGCAGACAAACTAAACCGCCGGTATTTTGTTACACGTCCGGCTGCAGCGCTCCATTTGACCGCCTGAATGGCGTGTCCCCCACGTAAACATCTGGTGACTTTTGGGGACTTTGGAAAATAACAGACTGAGTAAAGTTAATATTTCAATTGATATCGATGCATGTTTTCAAACGTTTGTAAAATGAGAGCACAACACCCAAGAGAAACAAAATTCACCCTGACAAATTAATGGTTCATCAAAGTGCATCTCATTTGGTTATGTATACTGGCTGGGAACCAGAATTCCATTACAGATGTTAACGGGACATGTCTGGGGCGGACTAATGGGGTCGTGAAAGTGTATCTCACTTTGTTTTTACACTAGTCCAGCTGGCAACCAGAATTCCATTTCAGATCGACGTTATGGGACGTGATCAAGTAAATACATATTTCCAGAGATAAATGAGCGAACAAATTACGCACGAAACCCATTTGGTTGCAAACAGCACCCCCTCTGTTAGTTACTGAAACCTGAAATAAATGCCAGGCTAGAATTACCACACAATTCTTTATAAATGTAACACTGAAAGCATTTCTTTAAGGTCACTTCTTTCAGGACGCCTGGATGATAAGTGTTCCCCCCAAGTACAAGTGTGTCAGGTGGTGTGTGACATCGGGTGATATTGTGGATACTCCAAAGTTGCAAATAGGAGTAGGGATGGCGTATTTTAAATTGAAAGATGAAAATCATGTGACCCTCCCTCATAATGAGAATAAAATGTTCTGACCCTCCCCTGCGACTTGGTCGGAAAAAATGTGACCCTCCCCCCCTGAAGAGATAATACCTCTAAACCTCTTTTGGGCAAATATTTCGGCTTTTTTAAAGCTGGAGTTAAGTCATTCTTTGAAAAGTGTCACATGCAATTTTATATGTATAAATCGAAACAGGTTGCTTTTGCAAATCTCTTCATGGCAGAAATAGAAACAAAAATATTTAATCAAAGCATACACGATGTTTTTTCCTTGTGGGATGTCATTAAACAAGATATTGATCATTCCATCCAGTTATAAACGTTACAGCTGGAATCGCAAAGAAAGTAATTACATTCTTAGACACGATAGTGTATAGAGGTGAAAGATTCTAAAACGAAGCTATCCTTGACGTCAAAACAATCCGACCGAGACCTTTCAATGTACACACTATTCCTCTTGCCACCCAACGGGTGTTTATTAAAGGCTTTATTAAAGGAGAAGCTACAAGACTTCCAGGAGAGCGTGTCTCACTTCAGAACACGACTTGAAGCGCGTGGTTATCCAAAAAGCCCAATTGAAGAAACGTTATCTGAGGTCTCCTTTGCCGAAAGACAGTCGGCACTTAAAGACACACCAAAAAGACAAAAGTCAAATTAATGCCTTTTGTGACAACATGCCACCCACGTGTTAAAATTGTAAAACAAATACTGATGCAAGAATGGAGTCTCATCCTAAATCAGCCACTGCTGAAAACAATTTACAAAACGCGTCCGATTATATCATACAAAAAAGGTAACTCGTTCAAAGACATACTCGTCAGAGCAAACCTTTAAAGGCTCATGCGTCGCTACCGTAAAACCATATAGGGGAGGCGGTGTAGGCCTGTCAATGACCTTTAATTTTCAATCTTCGAAATGTAGGAAAGTGTTCTGAACTGAGCATTGTTTTTAGTGCTACGTTGTTTTGCTCATTTTGCAAAAACTTTTCTATGACAAATTGGACCTATTGTGTTCAGGATTTTTGACAGTTTTGTAAAGTAGCGGACATATATCTGAAAGCACCGGATGTGACAGTTTTTATTACGAGCGCCGAAGGCGCGAGTTACCTAGGGGGATCTGGGGGCATGCTCCCCCAGAAAATTTTTAAAATATAACACTAAGAAACGCCGTTTCCAGCGTTTCTGGAACTCAGAAATCAGTTTCCCAGTCAAGGCTCAAGTTCACTCTTGAAGTTCTCTTTAAAAAGTAAAATATTTAATAAAAATAGGTCCGCAATGCGTACATGTGTCTAGTGCTGAGTAATAAAATCTCTAAAACCCTGGTTTAAAACCTATTCGTGACACTATCGCTGTTAGCCTGCGAGAGAATCCGCCTCTTTCAGCTCGAGTTTCACCCGATCCATCGGAAATGAGGGAAACGACGTGGAAGGTATCATAAATTTATTTTTAGTTTGTATTTGTGCAAAGATACTGCTAGATTTAAATCAGTATTAGTACATTATGAAGCTCTCAAAAGGAATACTGGCTTATTTGGAAAATCTTGTTGCTTGTTTTGAGCTTAAACCACACGGCCCAGAAATAGTTTATCCAAATCCCAGTGCGTATTTGTAACGGTGGAAAAACGTATCCCGCTGCTGTAGAATATTTGCTCCCTCCTGTGATTGTGTGGGACCCGTTTGTGCAGCACCCAGATGTCTTCCAAAATGGATTTTGCTGTCCCCACGAAAGTCACACGGGTGAAGCTGTAGCACAGCTGAAACCAAAATGGAAAGATGGGCGCTCTGAAAGAGATAGGCCTAAAAATCTACGGAAGAGATGGTGTCGCACTACTCGTGAGTCGAGTTTATGTCTGCCAGCAGGGTCACGAAATCCCAGCGCACGATTCACGAATTCTTGTTCATTTACTAACTGATTAAAACAATCCCTTCATTTTATCGTACAAAAGTGGACGTTACTATGGGATTTATGAACGAAGTTAATTTGCTGGCAAGTTCAGGAATGAAAGTGCTTCATAATTATAATAAATAGTGCTTTATTATAAACAGCAAACTCGACTTCCGTTTCCGTCACTGTCACAATGTCACTGTTGAAAGTTTTGTTATAAAGTGCTTTATAGCGAAGATATCTGTTTACAAACATTGACGTCATTTTCGATCACGTGGGTCAAAATCACTCGTGCGTGTGGTTGGCAGAAGAGCTTTCGAGCCGGTCAAATCCTTTGCGCACAGACGGATTTCCAACACAATTTTCGGCAGGTGTCAATACTCGAATTTCCTTCAAACTTTGACAGTAAAGCATTTCGCAGTTGAAGGTTTTGTTATAAAGTGCTTTATAATAAATATAACTTTAGGGGAGAATAACTGACTTCCGTTTCCGTCACTGTCACAATATCAGTTTAAGGTTTTGTTATAAAGTGCTTTATAATAAATATAACTTTAGGGGAGAATAACTGACTTCCGTTTCTGTCACTGTCACAATATCAGTTTAAGGTTTCGGTATAAAGCTTAAGTGCTTTTTTATAAATATAAATTTAGGGGAGAATAATTGACTTCCGTTAAATCCGTCACTGTCACAATGTCAATTGAAGGTTTTGTCATAAAGTGCTTCATAATTATAACAAATAGTGCTTTATTATAAACAGCAGAATCGTTTCCACCACTGTCACAATGTCAATTGAAGGTTTTGTTATAAAGTGCTTTATAATAAATATAACTTTAGGGGAGAATAACTGACTTCCGTTTCCGTCACTGTCGCAGTGTCCGAAGACATTTTTTTTTAATATCTATAACTTAAAACACTGACGAAACAGTTCGTGGTCGTCCGATGATTTTTGTACGATGATGATGTAGTTGGTTAACCGGTACACGACGATACTACCCAAAGGTCGGTATATAACTTCCGATTCTATTCCCTAGATCTATGAAATCATACCATCTTACCTGAAGTGTTGGGTGTTTAAGTAAAAAAAATTAGTTGTCACAATAAAATTGTAGGTTCTCATTAGGTTCTTATTTATTAATTCCTTCTTTTTATTCTGTTTTTACATACACTATCAGTCAATATCACAATAAAATGGACCAAGCAGAACGAATCTCACATAGGAATGGAAAGTCTAGAGTAACAGAATGAACAGAGTAAATTGCATGTTATTTATTTATTCTGATCTACACCAAGATGCATCAAGTTACAATGCGAAAGCAATGTTGTAAAATACATTACCACACATTACCCATCACTCAGTCACTCGGCCGTATAAACAGTTTTAGACGAGTCAATTTAATATTAGCCAGGAAAAACATAAAATCGATACAAACACAACACTCGAGACGCCATGATCTACTGTATGAACTGTGCATGTTTACAAACAAAAAATTTCAGATGGCTTACCTTCAAAACAGTATCGCGGTTGCCTTCTTTAAGCTTATATATTTTAGGATCTCAACAGGCCTACCAAAGTTTTCGAATGCCTGATAAAGTACAACACTCACTTCAGAACCAAATCTCCGTTAACATCTAGAAATCAAACACAGTTTGCCGATTGGCAGAAAAAAATGGTCAAAACTCGCCAAACCAAGATGGCGGACGAAGTAAATATCTTTGCACAGTTGACGATGAGTTGTTTGTGGAACGTTCGTGGACGCATGTGCCGCTGATGTCGTCTCTTCCACCTTAAATTCGATTGGTTCCGATTGTCATCGGTTGCTTACTTCTGATTACGAAGAAAATTTACGAACGATTATCGACGATATTACCCTCCAAATACCAAACAAAAAATGCTTCATGTAACACGTCACGCAAGAGAAAGCTCTGTGAAACTGTATTGGTATGAGGTCATAGTTTGCCATATATGAAGTACTCAACCGAAATTTTAGCGTTTCTGCATTGTGTCTGTGCGAATGGTTGGTATGGGAAGGGGGAGTGAGGAATGCATATGGCGACGACAGAATTTTCAGTTGTTTATCATTGCGAATTTATTTTTTTTTTGTTGATTTTCAAAAAAGACATAAGGTAACTGAGGTTGTAGTCTTTGTCAGCTTTAACTTTTATATTCATCAAGGTCAGTACCAAAGCTGAATGATCACGGTCATTCTCATTCAGACTCCTCCTAAACTTGGCCTTGTTTTCTCTTGGCCGTCGGGGAAAAAATTCCTTTATTCTCTTCATTTCTCCAACAGATGAACAGTGTTCGACCAACACGTGTAGTGTGTGTTGCCTGGAGATTTCTCTTTAGACTTGGCCGAGCAGGAGTGATAAGGAAATGGTCACTTCAATTTCGTTTAAATGAAAATGAAAACCATTATAATATTCCGCTTGATAAGCAAAGACAAAGGTAATGTGGCCATTTTGAGGAATTTAATTGCTTATTCTGTTATCCTCTAGTCTTCATGAGATGCTTAAGTAAAAAAAAAAGATAATAAAAAAAAATAAAAATTAAACTCTCTAATATTGGTATCAAAATACCGGACATGGAATGGGAAACGACCGGACGAAACGTCCGGCCTCCGGCCTCAAACAAAAACCCTGCTCAGTCTTTTTTTTATAAGAACGTTGAGGCTGAGATTAACCAAAATTTTCAGAACTTATCAAGAACATAACTCAGGCTGAGAGTCGATTAACAGCATAAGTTAAGAAAATTTTTTATTTTGCTCATTTGTATATTTTGTATAACATTAGTTAACAATGGTTTTCTTACTACATTATACACATCTCAGTTAGTAATGAGCAGTTCTTATTTATAACCGTTCCTAAACAACTTCAACAAGTTAGCTGACCTGTATTCTTTCACCTTTGAGTTGTAGTGCTCAATGGTACAATACTATACCATGTAAATTTGCCTAAGGCAGTGCTCACACTTGGTGCCCAGGCACTAATGCCCGGGCACCGGCGCAAAATGGTGCTGTGTTCAGACACACGGTACCCAATCTGAAAATATGTTCACATTCAATAAACCGAGCACATGCTCACCATTGCAAAATTGTGGGTACAGCGCTAGGGAACCAACGCAAAACGTGTTCACACAAGAACCCAGCGCTCAGCTTAGTTCCCGGGCACAGCCACCGAGCCCGAATTTTGGCGTTGGGTGCTTAGAAAAAGGTGTGTTCACATTGGTGCTCAGCTAAGAATCGTACCTGGGCACCGTGCCCGGGCACCAAGTGTGAACACTGCCTTAAAAACGTTTTCACCCTCAAACCGCAAAAAAAACTAAGACGGTTCAGCCTCACCTCCAAAATTAGACAGTATATTTATTAGTTCAATCTGTTCTGATATTTAGTATTTATACTGTATATTATATTAAAACAAAATACCCAAGTTATGATCATGTGAGCTCAATTTTTTTATGACCCTCCCTTTTTAACTGCCCATTTTTTCATGACCCTCCCCTTTTAGGGGCTGGAAAAGTTATGACCCTCCCCCATTTTCCACCCCTCCTCCCCCCCTGCTAATTTCTGACAAGTCCCTAATATGGATATTTTGATTAAAGTGAATTAAAAGTTGCGAGAACCGAAGCCCAGCCAGTGTTGGCCGAGGTGGAGGCCCGGGCCCAGATTAACCTACAAGACTAAAAAAAAAATAATAAATCGACTGCAGAATACGAACCGCGCCGGTGGCCTCCAGGCCCCCGCGCGGTTAATAACCCAACAGCCCATTGTTTATTGTCATACATACATACATATCATTTCCCAATCAATCAACCCCCCAACATCCAACTCAAACGCGAATCTACATACATGTACCCCTAAAATGGCCGGAGTGAACGCTCAACAGGCGTCTTGTTACAAATACATAGCCTTAAAGGCCGATTGTAGGAAGCTTAAATATTTACAATAGCAATTATTGAAGAAAATTGAATATTCATATGGACGTGCTGTACCACACAAACATAGGCTGGTAAGCCTGTGTTTACGTCTTTTCGCGCCGGATGCTTGCTCATTAATAAATTCATTAGCCAAATTTCTTGAGGGGGTGTTATCTTATAAAGCTTTAGTTCTTTAAGTTTTGAGCATCGATTTCTTAGAAGCTGATGTGGCTTAGTGACCAAGCCTTGAAATGCTATAATCACCTCTCTCACCTCTCTCTCGCGGGGTGATTATAGCATCATAAGCCGAGTTTTTCGACCAATCAGAATGCTGGATTTCTTATAATCACCTCTTAAATTATACTAAAATCTATTATTATTATCAACTGCTTACCATTGTAAACACTGTAAATCCTCCATTAACCCCCCCCCTCCCTCCTAAATATGCTCTTTCTCTCTCTAATAAGCCCCCCTTTTTGGAGCAAGAAACTTATTAGCCCCCCCTTGTCTTTTAAGACCCCTCACCCCCATCCCCTCCCCTTTCCCTTTTTCCTTCATGACCAAAACAATAAACAGCAACTGTATAAATGCTGCATTTTTACTGTAACAGTACTTAGGAGTTTAGGGAAAAATTTATAATGGTACTTACTGGTATACCAAAAAAAAACATAATCCCAAATTTGAACACTTCATTGACCAAGGAACGACTTATCAGCATTTATACTCTGTTGCAGGCAAGGTCAGATAACCTACTGACATTTTTCTAAATTAAATAAGTCCCCCTTTCTATTAAGCCCCCCCCCCCCCCCAAAAAAAAAAGGGCTAGGAATAGATAAGCATCCCAGGAGGCATAATAGAGCATTTACAATATAGACAGAAAATAAAAAAAGGCATTTAGAAAAAAAATTTCAAGTGGCAAGTTTAATTGGCTCAGTATGATTACCAATAATATTAGCAATCCTAAAACACAACAGATATGGTTAACTTTGGAGTATATACCCTATGTCCAACACCATCCGCCAAAAGGATTCCACATCAAAAATGACAAATGGTGTTTCATATCCTTTGAAGGTGTAATAACGGTAAATAAAAACCTTCACTATCTGCGATGAATTTTCAGATTGATCTTCAAATTGAACTGAGCATAAAGTTGCTTGCCTCGCATTTATTTGTAATCCGTAGATGACACCTGCTTGATAGGGTAATCGGGACAATAATTCTTTGACAATATCTGTTTGATCTTCATCAGTGCCACTTTTTATTGAGACCACTAGCTTTGATTCTATTGGCTTGTCGAAGGACCTCTGGGTGAAAACAAGAAGGTCGGAAGTGGACAACCTTTGATTATGACATTTCAAACTATCAGTGGATGATTCAGGACTTCCTGTTGCTGATTGTGGGGAAGTCTTTTCAACCTCTGGTCTGGATGTTGGGGTACTGAATGTCACTTTTTTACTTGATTTCAGGTTTTCCTTAGACTCTGGAGAAGAATGAGGTTGTTCATCTGACGTTGATGAGGGTGTTGATGTTTCATCAATGAAACTGTCCATTTGACACAAGGTTGCATAGCAACTGACGTGTGATGAAGAGCCTGTCGAAACAACCTGCAAACCTTTGTCTAGTTTAAGCCTACTGACCACTTCTGAGAGAAGGTGATTCATAGCAGTTTTTCCTTCTGTGTCGGACATATTGAACAAAAAAGCTCTGACGATTGTGAAACACAAGCCGAGCTCGGGAAGGTCTGGAAGTAAAATGAGAAAATGTATAAAAATTATGATATTTATCATTATATTTCACGTTACATTTCATTTGATTTTGTTTAACACCCTTTTAAATATCTAAACAAGTTTAAGTGAACTGAGAGAATGCACATGTTGCTAATCAATTCATCCATATGCCCCAATGTGCTTAGTTTACTAACACAAGCCACGTCTCAAAGCAAATCGATAATTAAGTATAATTTGGCTGGAAGTTGCTTAAGGACGTTCACGCTAGTTGTTTATGCACATCCTTTCCGCGCACGTAATCTATGTCGCGATGTCATGCCATGTTATGAATCAAGCACGCGCCCTGAGGAAACTATCCAAACAGACTTATAATGTTGCATCAATTTTGCTTGCAGTTTACTCTCTTAAAATGGACGGTGATCCCCAGATCATGATCTCTCAGCGCTGAAAGTTTAAACAAAAACCAAGTTAAGAAGATTTATGTGTGAGCGTGGTTTAGTGAAACTTGAATAAATGAATGGATGAATACTTTTTTTATTTTAGCCTGTATTTCAGAGCCCGCCCACAACACCGGACACCACCTGCTTTGGAATGAAGTAAAGTTTATTGATTGTGATCCTCACTGGCACACGCACAGGGTCAAAGAGGCAATTCACATAATACTTCACCCTAACAACATTGACAGGGCCAACCAATCACAGTGGAGCATCATGCTTTATAAGGTGACGCAGTACCATTCAACCTTATCACCTGATGAAGACTAGCAGTAGGTAGTCATAATGCCACGATTCACATCACAAGAGACCACATCCTGAGATGTGGTCTCTTGTGAATGTGACGTCATGTTATTGTTATTATTGTACTTTACCATGATGAACAAGCACAACCTTTTATACAACATTACAGTCAAGCGCACCCAACCATGGCAACCCGACAAAGTTTGTGACATCTTTTTGACAAGTTTTTGATTAGTTTGATGGCTTCCAGTTTGAAACGGGCCAGTCAGATTGTCAGAACAAGGAATGTTTGGTGGGCAAAAACGTCGCATGTTTGTTTGTGAAATTTCAAAGTTGGAAGTGGGCGACATTTTCAACTTTTTCAAATAGCAACAACTTTCCTAAAATATTTGTCAGTCAGTTGAAATTCAATTTTGAACCTTCTATGTTTGTGAAGCGGATGAAACTGAACGGTTTACTGATCTTAACGAAAAATAATTTCAAACAAAGCCGAGACAGCCAGACTAAAAGTTGCACAACGGGTTTACGGCCCGCTGAGTACCCCTTGCTTTTATGGTATTTTATTCTGATGGTTTTTCAAAGCAAAGTGATTTTTGATTACTTACTGCATAAGGATTTAATCTACTTCAGTTAAAAAAAACTGTAAAGAGTACAAGTGGCAGCGATTTATCGTCAGTACGCTTTCGTGATGAGCTGTTCAAACTGGAGCCATCAAACTAATCAAAAACTTGTCAAAAAGATTTGAAAAATTTAGTCCGGTGGCTACAGTTGGGTGCACTTGACTGTAACTCTATGATTATTACGTCGCTCTAACTAGTTTTACACAGGGAGTAAAACTAATTGGGGACACCCATTTAAAATTAACTAATAATTAAATAAATTGTCATTTATAGTAATAATATTGATAAAAGTAAAAAATATCTAGTACAGTTGAACCTTGATTATCGGGAACCCGATTATCTGGATTTCTCGATTATCTGGACTAGCTTCTCTGGTCCCATGAATACTAACAAGATACCTTCTAGTGAAGGTGAACCACGCGGAATTTAATTTTTCTTGTTTTCCTTAAACTAAATTTTGACAAGTAGCTTTAGCAAAAGTAATTGCACGAATGAAAAATATATCTGGAGCTAGCGTGACTCACGCCGAAATCGCACGAGCAGGGTTTTTCCCTTATCAATGACGTAACCAAAATCTGCTCAGGCACGTTCTCATTCTCGCATTACTCGGAAATAAATTATGAGTTCCCGAATAGAATGACAGGCGGTTTAAAAACACAAACACAGGATATATTCTTATTAAATAAAAAGCATTTCCGACTTAAAATACAAAACTACTTGCAAAATAACAGTTATATTGCGCGAAAGAAAAAAAAAATACCGCCCGCTGAATTTTTTATGGTGCTCAGTCACGCGTGTCAGACAGCTTGCGCCATCCACAGCTATTTTTAGCACGGCCGTGTGAAAATTTACGCTGAAAATCCCCGTACAAAATTTTGCATATAGAATAACAAATCTGTATTTAGTTTGCGATCAAAGCTGTTTCTCTAAGCAGCAAAAATAAATACTTCTCGTCTCGGAGACTAGAAAATCCCAAAACCTGTTCGACTCACTTTTCAGTGAAACAACACTGGGAAACGGCGAGACGACGTAGACCAACGTTCTGCGCATGCGTAGATGTAAAATCGTCTTGTTCTGAAATAAATACTACCACAACGAAAGCAAATGCACTCTCGAAACAAATATATGCTCGTTCTGATATTTAAATGTAACGTAGGTGCACTACTCGTTTTTCTTAGTGCGTATGGTCAAATGTTCCACACCCCCTACCCCCTCACACACATAACTATTGACTGACACTAGTAATTAATAAATTAATATGAATATCTTAATTGAATTAAAAGTTGCGAGAACCGAAGCCCGGCCAGTGTTGGCCGAGATGGAGGCCCGGGCCCTGATTTACCGACAAGACGAAAAAAAAAAAAAAAAAAAAAAAATCCATGGTAAAAACAAGAACCGCGCCGGTGGCTTCCAGCCCCTGGACGGTTAATTAGTGACATTCAAGATCTGTAGCAAAACATTTTTAAGTTGAACTAAGTTATGAAACTCCATTTAGAACTGAATTTGTTTTGCTTCAAAACACAAATCAGCACAAGTTTCATGCTTACATGATTTTTAATGCGCTGTAACTAATGCAGTATATTTCACTGAGCTTGGATTGGCTCAGATTTTATTTGGTTGCTAGGTATTTCATGTTGGCTCATTAATATTCATATTTTTGATTATCCAGACTATTCATTCCAGTCCCCATGAGTTTGGATAATCCGGGTTCAAATGTATATGTAAATATGTACAATTAAAAACATATATTCAGTGTACAGTCGATGAAAAGTAACTTCTAAATAAATAGCTTTTAGTAGACTTACCCTCAGCAGCAATATCCCACACTCCTGGACTTTTTCTTCCTTCCATTTTTAATTTCATTTTTGCCAATGGCTGTAATTCATCCTTCAATGGCTGCAATTTATCTATTATGGACTCTTCGTAATTTTGTGATATATTTATGTCTTTGTACAAGTGAATGATGGCTTCTATGGGCTTGGCTTCCTCGTACTGTGTGTAAGACACATTCCTAAAATCATCCACAGAAAGGCGTTTGCGAGAAGACTCTGTGCAAGTTATCTTGACAGGGTTCAAGTGTTCACGCAGACTTCCCCATAGCTGAAATTAAATGATCAAAATGATATATTATATCATTCAATAAATTAAAAACTTTTTCATCTCGACAGGATTTCCCTGAGGTTAAAATGTCTTTTTCAAACTACGTTTTCAACAGTTTTACTGCCTTTTTTCAGGTAGGTTGGGAATGGGTCAGGTAAGCAGATATGCATCCATGGGGGTGTTCCCCTGTACTAAACTGGATGTGGGGGTGGGAGTAGGGGTGGGGATGAGATTGGGTTGGGGTTATAACTTAAGCCAAGAAGGGGTATGTCATACGCTGGACAGGAGGAGGGGGGTTATAACTGGGTGACTGGAGAGGGGATTAGGAGTATACTCCATTGGGGATAGGCCCCAATGGTAACCTGGGGGATGGGGGATTAATCGAGGAAGTGTAGCTGGAGTTTTACACCAAGCATTGGCCGAGCTTATTTTTCTGCTTTGCTCCTACTGAATGTGCAGTTGACATTAAAAAAAATTGCAAGCATGATCATAACTGATTCATTTCATGTTCTTTTTTTGCGCCATGTTTAAAATAGCACTTCCAGTCAGGCAGACAACACCTCTTTTACATAGCAGCCGAGACACAAACACGTGTTTAAACTGGATGAAAATCCATGATGTTCTTGCATGATTCTGGTGGGTATTGCTCTTTTGCTATCATTATGGAATATTTCATTCATCTAGCAAGTTTCTATTCATTTTCACAATAACTGCCAATTAAAGAGTGAAAGAATGCTGCCAGAATGATTCCTGTGGGTGTTCCCCCTCCCAATACTGGAGGTTTTCAACAAGGCATTTCAAACTAATATAAGTCTTTGACAACTCTTCGAGGCACTGTGGTATTGCTACTGAGGCAAGTTCTGAATCAACATACCACATAGTAGCTACACTACCAACACATGATATCTTTTATTGTGTGAATGGACTGCTGCTGGATTCCAGATGTTTTATTGTTTGCTGTGTTCAAAACTAAAGGTTTCTTGGTATAACAAAAAAAGTTCAATATAGAGTGTGTGCGTTGTCAGGCAATAAAAAATAAAATCAAAAACCATGCAGTGGATAAAGTCGAGAAATTGTGATATTATAGACGATGAATAAAGAAGACAGTTCTCCAAGTTTAAGGTGTGTGCGTTGTCCCAAAGTTGAGTTATTAGTCGAAATGTTGCGCGCAAAATTATAGAGCTTAGTATGGAGCCGCCATGTTGGAAGACCTCCTTGCTCCTCCAACATGGCGGCCGGTAAATACTGTAAACATCTGTAACTTACTTTGGCTATCTGGTCGAGTTATTTTCTGAACCAAGCCAAAATATATTTACACAAGCACTTTTCCTAATACTTAAACTTCTAAAGTGGCTAAAAATCACGAGATAAGTGTAAATTTTTTGTCAAACGCGTTGTAGCTTTATGTCACGTACCGCCATAACTTCGAAATTCAAAATGCGCTGGTTTCCAAACGAAGGATGCTATTGAGCTGGAAAGTTGTCAGCAGTTATAAATTTAGTACCTCTTATTTCTGATGAGGTCTGATGAGGATAAAACCTTGAATTTTTCGATTTGAGAATTTTATGACGTCAGCCGCACACACTCTATTGCCATTTTTTGGCTAAAATGGGGTGTAAGATTTCCGCCACTGTGGCACTGCACTGGATTATGGAGCACACTAATGTATACTGATCAATAGTTTTCAGAAGGATTGGATTGGTTTTTTCGTAGAAATTCTAGAATAATTTCAGACTGCCGGGCATGTAGTATTTTGAAAACACTACCCGGCTGCCGGGCATCTAGACACTATCTATTGTTAAAGGAGCTACATCACGATATTTTGAGTCATTTCTTCGATGGCCTAAGCCACGGTTTAAGTGTTGGGAAACCAAAAAATAATGGCTTTCTAATGAAGGAAAAAACCAAAGGGGTGATTCTAAAGCAAAAAGGAACGAGGATGGCTGAGGATGGAGAAGATTAAAACGGTTCGGAAATGACGATCTTGATCGTTATGCGATCATGTATGAACCCAAGCGTCTGCAGGTGATTTCTGCATTCGTGCCTGGCAATCTGTCAGATTTTATACTCACCGGACACGCCTTCTTAGAATTTTCGACAGTTTCAATGGGACTACCAGGTCGTTTACTACTGGATTCTATTGTACGTTTGGCGGCCATGTCAAACGCATCAACCAAACACGAACGCACAAGGGCACACTCGTTCACTGGCGCAAAATGTACTGAGCATACGCTGTTGAAAATATCACGTGACGGCTTTCCTGCACGCCCATTGGCTAAGAGGCAAAATTTCCCTCGAGAAGTTGTCAAGACGAAGGCAGCAATGGCTGCCGTTTTTGGGAACGAACGGCTTGTGTTTCTTCGGCCACTACGAGATAGGTAAGGTAAGGTAAGGTAAACTTTATTTAGCAAAGCAGGTTAAAAATGGGCAGCGAGAGCTGATGTGGACCTGCTAATTAATTAAATAAATACAATTACAATATACTAAACTAGAAGATAAATACATGTATATGTGAATTAAAAATACGAGAGATCGAAGATAATTTTTTTCCTGTTTACAAGCGTATGTTATTTTGAGGTGAATCGTCTTGCCTGAAGCCTTTCATCGAATGTATTTGTACAACATTCTTTTGAGCATCGATTTCTAAGATTAAAAACAAAGAAAACAATTTGCTTAAAGACCTTTTATAATTTCCGGGTATAATTTGGAGAATAGAACTGTAAAATGCGACGAGCTCGCGGTCACTGAAAAAATCAAATTAGATTACGGTGTTGCGGCCTGGAAAAAAGTAAATCGAACGACAAACATACGACCGTTTAGGCACGATTTGAAACGCGTATTATAGCTATGGACATTACAAATTTCGCCTTTAGCCTGTTCCACATAGTTACTAATACCAGTTGTACCAAAGGTTGCCAAAAATTGTTCTGGGGGAGCATGCCCCCAGACCCCTCTAGCAGCTCGCGCCTTCGGCACTCGTTTTTCTTCTGCTCCCTGTGCGTACCTAGACGGAAAAACCACGCTACGCCCCTGATTATTATCATATGTACCTATCAACTTGTGCAAGTCAATCAAAAAAAGTTTGCCCAATATTTGAACTTTTTCCCTCAAGGGCAAAAAAATATCATTTTTAATTTTGACAGACCATCTCCCGTATCCCAGTGTTAAGCACACACTCACTGCCTTGCCTCTCCTCGTTAGCCCCTTTTTAACACCCTCTCCCACCAAATCCCCGAGGAGGTTCAGCCGTTCTCCTGGCCTTATAGTGGACTATACACGCATACACACCTGTATCAGGCAGTTGTTTTTTATAACAAACAGATTCCATTTTGCCGTGTGCCTGTTTAGTTATAGCAAAGACGTCAGTGACGTCACTTCCTATTGTTATTAATAAATATAGCAACCAGAGAACTATAGGCCCGTTGCAGTTTAAGATCACATGATACAAAAACCGCCATGCTGGAGAGCAAACCGCTCACTGGGATATCCAAAACAAAGCAACTTTACGAAATATTCTTTTGTTTTGGATATCCCTGTGGGCGGTTTGCTCTCCAGCATGGCGGTTTTTGTACCATGTGATCTTAAACTGCAACGGGCCTATTGGCTGGTGATCAAGGGTGTGCTATAAGAAAAATTACAAGGGGACCAAAGGTTCCAAACTTTGAGATCCAGGTCACCCAGCATAAAGCTTATATGAAATCAAAGTGGCTGCGGCAGCCACTGTACTCGGAAAATGAAAAGAAGTTTTGCGTATTAATAACGCAACACACAGCAAACATAAGCTACATTTCATCTTTAGTTACGAGCGAGAGAAATGCACCTGAATGATGTACAGAACAATTTCTCCGTTTGGATTAGAACTGAACAACATAATTACGTGGCGCTTGTGGGCCACTTTTTGACGTCATCTGTGATCTTTGGGGAAGATATTAGTTTACAAACATTGCTTTTGTTATTTAAATGTTCAAAACGTTAAACAAATATCTTCCCGAAAGATCACAGATGACGTCAAAAAGTGGCCCACAAGCCGTTAGGCGAGTGGTTCACTGATGTTCTTACCACATTTTGACGTAAAATGGAATCTATTTGTTCTATTTAACAAATAGATTCCATTTTGCCGTACGTCTGTTCAGTTATAGATCACAGATGACGTCAAAATGTGGTAAGAACAAAAAAGTGGCCGCCGAGTGGGTCAATGATGTTCTTACCACATTTTGACGTCTTCTGTGATCTATAACTGAACAGACGAACGGCAAAATGGAATCTTTTTGTTTTATACAATAACAGAAAATTTTAGTTCAAAAGCAAGACCGCCATCGGTGAGCTAAACACCTGTAAACACGCTTCATTCCAACTTCATTTCACGATAAAGTTTCCCACACAATAACCTTAACGGCAAAACCGACGAACAAACAGAATGATTCAGAATTAAAACGTCAACGGAAAACTAACCTTTATTTCATGATGAAAGTTATCCAGCTCAGTATATTAATTACAAGAGTTCAACCGCCGCCATTCATGGATTTTTCGTGGCGTAGGGAAACTTTCGACAACACAACTTTCAAGCAGCTTTCGGTTGTTTTTTTTCCGGGCAAACTTCTGGTATGTTTAGCCGAGGTCAATGCCTTTCACTACTATTACTATTTCACCACTATTCGGTGGCTTGTTTGTCGTTGAAGACTTCTACTAAAGATGGATATTTTTCGTTTTCTTTTCGCTCGGAGTTTTGAAAACCTTTGCCGCCAAGAACCCGACTGGATGAACTTTGATCACGCGCGAGTCATGCCACGCGGTGACGTCATTCGTGCATCTGTACTCTAATAGATGACAGGCATCGGACAATCAGAGCGCGCGTAGGATCTCAGTTATTGTATAAACAATATTATTAAAAAACTAGCTATGGTATATTGCGAATCCTGAATTTTGATTGGCTGACGCGCTATGGTATATGAGCTCATATACCATAGACCACTAATATGTTAGGTGTGCGCGTCTTTTTCGTAATAACTGTAGCCGATTTTGAGGTATTTCTTTGGGTGTTTTTAATAAAACAATTATTCCACTCGCGCTTGTTGGATATGAGATAGTTATAGCCAACTCGGCGCTACGCGCCTCGTTGGCTATCTACCATCTCATATCCAACGCGCGCTCGTGGAATAATTGTTAATTATACAATAACTGCGATTCTACGCGCGCTGTGATTGGCCGATGCCCGTTATCTATTAGAGGACAGATGCACGAATGACGTCACTGCGTGGCGTGAATCGCGCGCGTGATCAAAGTTCAGTCAGTCTTGCCAGCGAAGTCGCCGGCAAAGATTTTCAAAACTCGGGCCAAACAAAACAAAAAATGTTCAGCTTTAGTAGAAGACTTCAATGAAAAGCAAGCCGCCGAATATCAATCACAGTGAAAGGCATTTAACTCAACTAAACATGACAGAAGTCTGCCTGGAAAAAAAACTATCAAAGCTGCGTGGAAGTTGTGTTGTCGAAAAGTTTGCCGACGCCGCAGAAAATGATGAATGGCGGCGATTGAACTCTTTCAGTTGTAGCTTACTGAGCCGGATAACTTTCCAAATGAAATAAAGGTTAGTTTTTCCGTTGATGTTTTAATTTTGAATCCTTCTGTTCATTCGTCGGTTTTGCAGTTTAGTTTTTGAGTCTGATTGTGGTAAACTTGATCGTGAAACGAATTTGGAATGAAGCGAGTTTAGCTCACGGACACCGATGGCCGCCCGCCTTTGAACTAAAATTTTCTGTTATCGTATAAAACAAATAGATTCCATTTTGCCGTGCGTCTGTTCAGTTATAGATCACAGAAGACGTCAAAATGTGGTAAGAACATCAGTGACCCACTCGCCTAACGGCCACATCATGCAGCTACAGAAAGACATCAGAGAGGCTGTAGAGGATCTAAAGGCCATCTTGCAATTGGCAGTGATGTTAACCAGTCAAGAAACCACAGAGATGTTGAGCAGCCAAGGATCTGTGGAGATGGAAGAGAATTCTGCAAACACCTTGCAAAACGGCAACATCAAAACACAAAACAGTCATGTCAAGAGGCCAATGAATGCCTTCTTTTTGTACAGTCAGCAGAACCGCAAGGCTTTCAAGGAGTTGTATCCTGGTAGAGATAATCGAGAGATCACTATAATCCTTTCTGAGCACTGGTGCAGTTTGAAGCCTGAATTAAAGGAGCCATACAAGGACAAAGCTAGGGAGCTCATGAGAATAACAAGAGAGTCACATCCAGACTTCAAGTACCACAAGGCAAGAAAAGAGACAGGTGAAGCTCTACTTTACAGAGATGGTAAGAAGCAAGTCAGCCAGGATCAAGGTTATAGGTACTGTAGCATTTTAAAGTTTTTGAATTATTATTAAAGCTATCATCTTTAAATAGCAGAATTATCAAGAGTTAATCAAAATAAAGTTTCGCCTTACAAAATAAACTCATTGTTGCAGGGCTTAAAATAACGGCCAGTCAACGTCAACGGACAATGTCCAGTCAGAATTGGGCATTGTCTGGACAAATCCGTGGATGACCGGGCATGTTGTTCAGTCATTTGTGATTTCAAAGAAATTCAACTTTGAGGTATTGACAATCATGGTGGGAATTATTCAATGTTATCAATAAATGTAACCGAAAAAGATACTAACTAGAAGGACTTTTGTTGAGAAATTAATGACATTTGCAAAATTTTGCAAATTGGCTACTGCTGTGCTTGTTGTAAATTAGCGCTCAAGATTGCACGCCCCGTTGAGACGAGAATAACCCACATAGCATTTGGTGCCAACAAGAGTGAAAAAAAAAGACCCAGAGTGACAGTATAATGAATCAGGCCACCCTCTTGCTTTAATAAAACTTCGCAAATTTAACTTTAAAATAAAAAGCTTTGGGTGTTAATGAAGTTAACATAAAAACAGAGTTGGTCGTTATTTCGCACAGTACGTAAATTTTTTGTGTGTTTATGTTCACTAAACATCTAATTCACAAGGTGGACTCAACATTTATCATCCTGTTCTGTTTGAAATACATTACCAATAAGTTTTAACGCATTGAAATGCCATTGAATGCCCGCTACCATGATTTGTCTAACTACAATGTAACAGAACAAACAGTAATAAAACTATAACTTCTAATTTTTATTGTGATCCCGATTTGTTTTGAGTTGCTGTTGCTGAGAATGATACAGATCATGTAACTTGTAAAATGGAACCTCCATTTTTAAAATGGATTACATTTGTCCGGCCAAAAATGCGTATGTCCAAGCAAAGTCATGTTTGACCAGACAATGTGTCCGGTGACTGCCTGATAGTTATTTCAAGCCCTGTTGTTGAGAAGTTAGTTTATAACTACTTAATAACCGTGCATATAGCATGAAGCAGCTAGGAGAATTGTTAAATCCAGTCCCCACTAGTCCACAGGCAGGTTATATTTTTACTCCAAAGCATTCTGTCAGGTTGCCTCAACAATATATTCCTGGGTGGAGAGGGGCACTTTGAGAGTTGCCCAATTGAAAGTCCAGTGTCCTAGCCATTAGGTCACCATTCCTCCCACGCATAAAAGGCTTTATTTCTAGTTTGAAACTAAATGCGTCACATCCTAATCACGAGCAGTAAATTATTGTAGTTCAAGCTCCCTTAAAGAACACTCCCATTAGCGGACAGCTCTTGATCTAGTTAGTATGTCCACCTAGTCAAAACCCATTCTATTTAAAAACTCCCATACGAACTCTGTATTTTCACATTCTTGTAAGCAGCCAGCTCCAACTACGGACATTTTTTTTTTTTCACGCCTAGAGGATGTCTGCTTACGAGAGCTTAAACTGTTTAACATTTTGGGCCATTTTCTTCCATTTTGTTCAAAACAAAAGAAAGTATGAAACAAAGTTTTAACTACTATAGTCATATAAAGATGAAGACCAAATCACTTGTTTTCTAATATGTTTCTGTGCAAATTTTCTAGGATTGGGTCTTACACACTGAGACAAAGGTATGCTGATGATAGTCTTTTTCTCAAGTCTGAACTACATGTAGTGGAACATTATAGCTGGATGAGCTTGATTCTCAATATGAGTTAAATCTATATATTAACATCCAAGAGTGATCACTTGTGGGTGACTGTTTGTATTTTTAAGCAGCTTGTCTTTGAAACATATAATAAAACTGTACTGTTGACATTATTTTTACATAATTTTTACGGGGGGGGGGGGGGGGGGGAAGGGGAATGCAGTAACCTACAGTAAGTTAAAAACAATTTTCATCCTGAGAGGCCACAATCCTTTTTTGGTCACAATTGAGACCTCAGATATCAGGCTCCTCCCAATATAATTCCAGAAGTCTCCGGTTAACAGACTCATTGTTCAAATCTGACAATTCTTATTGGCTAAAAACTACAGAACAAGTACTCTGCACAAGTGGGAAATGCTAGATGTATTGATTCTTGGTGCTGACCAAAAGTATTTTGGCCGCTGGGGATGAGAATGGTTAAATAAGTGTGAGTGCAATCCTACTGCCATTTATCAGTAATTAGCATAACCTTAGTGACCAAATATTTATAGTCTCCCTACGCTACAGCTTGCACTACGATTAGAGGGCAAGCTTTCAGCTTTATTCACGGCTTTAGTTGGAAGTAGATAGAACCTTGAGCTTGCCATCGTAATGTCAAATAGCAGGTGTCTGTTTAGCTTCAAGGGTGCATGCGGTTATTATTTTCAAGAGTCACTTGTTAAATTCCCGGTATGTCTATAATTTCTTTTTGCATAAGCTGTACCCAGTAATTTGAGTCTACCCACATGGGGCAGCATTATTGATATCCTTCTCAAACTCATTAATAATTTATTTGTCAAGTTAAACAAAAACAATAATTACCATTAATGAGGGTTAGATACTTAATTAGCATAGATTTTGATAAATTAAATTTTATTTCCCCGTTGACAACCGCTTTCCTCGATATGCGACTTTCGAAATTAAAACACCACGGGAAATGTTTCAAAATTTCTGTCAATCACACAGTTGGTTGCATCTTAGTGGCAGCACATGATGAAAAAACATGTTTTAATTGGCTATCAAACGTTGCATGTTTGCTTGTCATGTTTTGTGTGAAATTGGAATTTGACAAGCAAACATGCAAGGTATAATATATGATTGATGGAAATTTTGGGAACATTTCTGCGGGTGTTTTGATTTTGAAAGTCGTGTAGCAAGGAAAGCGGTGGTAATCTGTAGTAGAAGATTTATCAAACACTCGAGACTGTATTTCATCACCTATCCAAATGCCTATAGAATGTCAAAAATACTCTGTTGTGCATCATATTTTCCCCCACTCCTATCGGTGTTTTGTATCCTGATGAAACACTGTCTCTCATGTGTGATATATTGGGTTTTCCAGAAAAAATCCACACCTCCCCGACGGATGGGATTCTGGAAATTCTCGCAGGAGGGGGGGGGGGGGTCAAAGACTCTGGAAATCCAGTCAGGAGGGGATTTGAACTGAAAAAAAATTAGCACAGGGGTCACTTTTGACCACAACCTCCGTTAAAAAACTCTTTGAAGAACTCAGTGCACTTCCAAGTGTTCAGTTGCATCAGAATTTGACCGTACATTCGGCGATCAACATATTTCGAATTATTTGTTTGAACAGAAACAACGTGTTGAAACCTCAGACAATTTTATTATGTACATACGGTATTATAGCAGAAGAAACCGGAGCTCCGCTTTAAGGCTTGGCTAAATCTATATATTATCAAACCTGATCGTTTCTGGTTTCAAAAACCACTGTAGTTTAGAATATCACGGTTCATAAAGTTAAAATCATTCGAAAGGACCTATTTTAGGTTTGAAAACAACTTTCACAGGTTAATCATGGAATAGGTAATGTAAATATTACAAAGCGTGGATCAGTCGAGTTCAAGTTTCGAATCAGACACTTTTTACATCAACAGTCCTAAAGAATTCTAAAATATTATCTTTGAGAAACCAATTATTTTAGGAAAGCGAAAGGTAAAGTCTGTGGGGCGAACCAAGTGGCTCATCAGGCCGGAGCTTATCCCGGTTTCTGTAGCATGAAGCGACTAGGAGTATTTCTACTCCCCCCCTGGATGGGATGCTAGTCCATCGCAGGGTTACTCCCAGCAGTAAATTCGCCAGTACCCATTTAAACACCTGGGTGAAGAGAGGCACTGTGAGTGTAAAGTGTCTTGCCTAAGAGCACAACGCAGTGCCCTGGCCGAGGCTCGAACCCGGACCCTTCGGTCCGGAGTCCAGCGCACTAACCATTAGGCCACCGCGCCACCCAGGAAAGCGAAAGGATTGTATATTAATCCTTTGATAGAATTCACCTCGAAGTGCCAGCGAAAATATATTCAACTCTGGTAGCACAGCGCGTCTGACTGTGTTTGTGTTGATAATTTAAAATGACCGTCACTGTCAAGGTTGACCTGGCTATTATTCCACTGTTTGCCCGTACTGTTAACAAATTATTGAATTTATTCAAGCTAAGCAGATTTATTTTAGCAAATTACATTGCTTTTGTGAAGTTATTATTTTCGAAAATTGCAAAAATTATCCCTCAGAACATTTCTTACGTGTTTTCTGTTAACTTTGAATTAAATATAAGGCTTCCAAAAAATTATGGAAATCCGGTCGGAAGGGGGGTCTTTTGCCTTGGAAATCCAGGCAAGAGGGGGGGTCTAGTGAATCAGTAAATCCAGGTAGTAGGGGGGGTTTAAAAACGACCCCATCCGTAGGGTGTGTGTGGATTATTTCTTGAATAACCCATTACTTGAACCATGCCTCACTGAATTCTTCTGTTTTCTTTTAACTGTTTTGACTGGTTTGTAACAATGCAGAACTGCTACAACTGGCAGACGATTGGAGCCAGCACCCAAGAGGATCAAGCGTTCACCAGGTAATTCAAAACCTGTAGGTTATAAACCCAGAAACCTGCCTTGGGCTTCTGTAGCAGAGAAGTTCCTCTGGGTTGCAGACACTCCTAAAGCCTGTCAGATTGTCCAAAGAAATTATTTGAATGTGAATTACCAAAAATTACACCCCTGGATGGCATAGTGAGATAGAAATGTCTTAGGGGTTCTGAGATGCCAGTGGCACATAGCCAGCAAAAATTGACCCAGGTTTCCCCCCTTTGATGAATGGAACACAGGGATCCCAGAGAGCTCCGAAGCATATTAATTCTCTTGAGCTGACAACCATGCCTGACCCCTAAGAAGTGAGCACCACTAAATACCGTTCATTCATTAGCACTAATGCAATTATTATGCACACCTCAAATAATGTGTCAGGAAAGGGCAGTAAAGGTGCATCTTGAACGAGTAACTGAGCTCCTAGTTGCTTGTCTGCTTGTTTAAAAACAGGTTTTCAACCAAACATCAAAGACGTACCTGCTTCAGGTATGGCAAATCAAACAGGAACCACAGTTGCTGCTGCAGTGGAACCTTATAAGTTACCGCTAAGCGTAAATCAAGGTGAAAGCACCTGTGAGGATGAGGAAATTCAAGAATCTTGCATGGTGAACCTAGAGTAGAAGTTAACAGAGAATGGCAGCCCAGGACTTCTAATACTTGGCTTCAGTGTGAATCTTGTAAAAAAGGGCAAATGCTATCAGTTGACAGTGATCCCACTATTTTGCCCAACAAATGGTAAGGATGTGTCAATTTAAAAATTATATTTTCTGGTATGCATTATGATTGATGCTATTTACATTAGACATTGTCTGGAGAATGTTGGGGAGTCGAGAGACAGCCAGTATTCGCCAACTCCTTTCCAACATGGTTGTGGAACAATGGTTAGTTATTTTTCCCCCTCAGCAGTTGTTCCCATTATACCAACACTCAGCCCAATACCTGTACCATTTTAAGCTCTTTTGTGTTTGAAAAAAAAACCTTGTTTGAAAAAATGCCTTTCTATAACAAATTCAGGTTGAGTGTTAAACGGTCTTAGTTGTAGCGTTCGTTGTCACAGTTGACTGATTGCATTGCGAGGAAAAAATAGCGGTTGTTGCTTGGCAACGTTCTGTCTGGGAGAAAGCACTTCGCTTGTTTAGCCTTTTCCCAGACAGAACATCGTTATTACCGCCTAGCAACAACTGTCATTTCACTCCACAACGCAATCAACACAACACACATGCTCAACCTGAATCCGCTGTATTTTAAACTTTTAACCCCATTTGAAGTGTGAAATACTCTGAGTATTATAACCTGCATTTTCCCACTTTAGCCTAAACAGGTTCTTACAAATGGTAATTACGTACTGTAGCACAATTTTTGGCCCAGGTTATTCATTTCCAAAGAAAAATTACATTGTTACTAATCAGTATAGCACCATTTTGAAGTCCTCATTTAGAAGAAAACATTATCTGTATGTACTGCCCAATAAGTTAATTCACATTAATTTTTTAACTGATTTAGAAAACGAGAACCTGTTTCAAAATTTTAGGCTAAAGCGGTTAATATAGAGAGAGTCATAAACTGGATATTTTAGCCTAACAGGTTATTGACAGTTAGGTTCTTACTCGCAGGTTTTTACTGTATGTCATTGGAAATCATTAATGTTAAGAAGAGAAACATAATGTCACCAACTTTCTTTTCTCATTAGGTTTTGTCCCCTTCATGTCAAGTGTCAAAGTTCTTGGACAAGTGCTTGACTGAAGAAATGCATCCTCTTAACTCCCATTGGACTACTAAGCATTGAAATCTTAAACTTTTGGTTTGCAGTTTGACCATTCTTCATTTTCATTTGTAAGATATTGGACAGCAGTAAATAATTTTTTTGCTATCTGCATGAAAATGGATAACAATTTCAGTTAAATACACAAGGTCCCTGGAAACGAACTTCAAGGGTTGATGCAGGGAAATGGTGCAGCGACAAAATCATGTATTTTTCACACATAGGGGACATATGGCAGGGACATTCAGTGTTCTCCTTATCAGGCAGTAACAGGTAAAATTTACTGTCTTTAATACCACTCTTTACTTCCTAGAACTGCTAAGAAATATTGAAAATAACACAAGAAATATCACTTCTTTACAGGTTTGAAAATTTGTCTTACCTGCCGTGTTGAAAACTAGGGAGAACACTGGACATGTAACGAGGAAATGTAGCAGGGACAAAATCATGACATGTACACACATAAAAAATTGGGCAGAAAAATTTTTAAGTGTAGTGTTGCAGGGATACACCCACCATGTGAACTACAAAATTTTGTGAACTACTATAAAACAAGTTTCGTTTTAAAAAAACACAAGGCAACAGTGATGAGACTGTTGTTAGACAAATTGAGAAAAAGGTGTAATAAACAGTATAATGATTCTGCATGCGTTTCTTGGTATGTTTGCTAGCTGTCTCCTGCAAAAACTAAATTTTGTTTGTTTGAACATGAGAAGTCCAAAGTGCGTTTCGGGTCTGAATGATTTGCATTTCTATTTGGAATGCCCCCTTTTCTCATTTAGACAAGCTGGAGACTTTAGTTTCTAAACTAATAAAACTATTAAACAGATGTGATTTTTTGGGATCAGTTTCTTTTACAAATTACACCAAAAAATTGTCAAATAAAATTTCATTGCACTTAAAGATATTTTTAACTTTTTCATAGACGTTGTTTTCAGACGTTCAATTAAGTTTTACAAAACTGTTCACACAATTTGACATCCTGCAACATTTCGTCCCTGCAGCATGTCCCGAAAAGTTCAACAATTGAAGAGCTTGGTGGAAAACTATGCTAAGTGACTTTTTCAGAATGTGCATAAATTTTTTTCTCTAAAGTGCCTTTTAGATGCTGCCTTGGAGTTTGTTGTCTAGAAAATGGAATAGTAACAATAAAACAAAGTGTATTTCCTAAAAAAAAAAAAAAACAGAACCTGCGTGTGACTCGAACCTTGACTTCTCTGTTCCTTATCTCGCCCTGTGGGAAAACGCTAAACACTTGCCCCACGCAAGCACTTCATAAGGAAAGAAGAAAATTGAGATTGTGATTTGCACTGACCCTCAGCTTAAAATATACAGTATTTTCTCTTCTTCTCTTTTCTTGGAAAGACAGTGATCATCACCTAATAAATAACCCAGCAATGTTTCTTTATTTAAACTAGGCCAAATGCTGAAATTCAGGCACTTTGGAGGAAAAAAGAAAATCCAGCCAAAAACTGTATAGCATAGTTTTCCACCAAGCTCTTCAATTTGAACTCTCTGCGCATGCCGCAGGGACAAAATTGCAAAAAATTTGTGTTGCAGGACATCACAATTGTCGGGACACATGAAGGAACATCTTGCTGCGACATATCCCGGTGACATGTCCCTGCTTCATTTTTGTGTGTGTGTGTACCTCATGTGATTTTGTCGATGCTACATTCCCCTGGTACATGTCCCCTTTGTGTGAATGCGTGATTTTGTTGCTGCAACATGCCCCAGTGACATGTTCCTGCATCATGACCCCGCGTTGGACCTTAATGATGACTGACATTGACCTGCATGTTCTAAACAACACCTACAAATGGTGCATCAGTCCTTTGGGATGATCCAGGTCAGAATCAATGTTCCCTGGTCAATTGGATCAGGGCAAGGATTCACCAGTTCCTTTGATGCACAGTGATGATCTCGGATCATTGATCCTGATCCACATCATCCCAAAGGAACACATCAATTGATTGGTGGTTGTTCCTTACATCAGATTTTGTTGTGTTGCTGTTCTTAAAGAAAAACAAATAAAGCACAATTATAATATCCTTACTTATTATTTATTGCCATGTTTCATTTTGTTAGTTTCTCTTTGTAAGTGTTTTCCAATTTTGAGTTTACGGCTGCTGTTCAGTCAATTAAAAGAAACTACCATTGCATTATGCATTTTTATATTAACTTGCATAACATTTGCAATAAAGTTAGCTAACATCAGTGTCAGCATCACCATTTTGTGTTTTTGAAATAAAATATTTAAATTGATGTTTTGTTTTTCAAGCTGGTCAGCAGAAATGGAACTACCAGGACAAAAATAAAACGGTAGCCACAAAAACCCTCTTACATGATAAAGTAGTTCTCAATTAATTAAGTTTATTTGCTGCTCTTCGGTATTAGTGTTGCATCCTGAAGCAACAGTCATACTGAACAACTTTGATGCTACTGTAATTAGGTATAGTGCTAAATATTTTTGAATTTAAAAACCTGTCTGCTAATTCCTAAATGAGACAGAGAGGGCATTTAAATGACTTTTTAAAAATACTGCAAAAAATTCGCCAAGTTGCTATGACAAAGCACTAAAATTAATATAACCAAATTATTTTTCTTTTTTGGTGTTAACAAATGCAGAAATTCAGAGTCAAGTTCCTTGGGCCAAATTACAGTCAACTTTCGCCTTACAGACACCCAGCTATTACGGGAACTAGCTATTACAGACAAAATCCAGATCCCTGGCGTAAACTATAGAGGTTTGACTGATACCTTATTCTCACTAAATTTTGAACGGAAATTAGAATTGGAGTGTATTAAATTTCGCGAATTTTTATTTAGTAGTATGTAACTTTAAGATCTGAACTGTACCAACAAAATTAATATGATCGTCATCATAAACAGGAGCAAACACAACGGTACAGTATTCTACCTCACAATCAAGATTTTGAAGAACTTAGCGGCAGAGGACCCGTACGGTTCTGACAGCGAGAGTGATGCAGTGGGGGATTTAACTGATAATATTGTCCATCTAAAAAAATACTCCTAAACATGAAACTGAGACATTTTGAAATAACAGTGAAAACAACAGCTTGAATGTCATTGTTAACTGATCTTGTACAGTATTAAATGTTGCGATTTTAAAATTCGCATGTTCTATATTTCGCGAGTATTAAAAGTATTAAAACAAACCTCAATAGATTTGTTGAGGGCACTTTATTTTTTTCACACCCCTCTATTAGGGACACTCGCTATTACGGACAATAAATGACGCCCCAAGTGTGTCTGCTATAATGAGAGTTGACGGCATATGCCGATAATATTACTATGGAAGTCACTCTCCTTGCCAGGGCAGCTTGTCCTTGTTAGTCGGCTGGGCCTGGAATTCTCTTTCATTGCTATTCAATCAAATCACGTGTCCCCAGAGCCACTTGTTCCTTGTGTACTTTTTAGACAGGAAATAAAAAAAAAACAATCATTCTGTGCATGCTGAACAGTGGGTGCACAAGGCCACACAAAGCAGGGGCGGATCCAGGATTTTGAAATGGGGGTGAAAATATTAAAAAAAATCAAATATTATTTCAATATTTGAGGGATAAGAAAAAAGAAAGAAAGAAGGGGGCTCAGAAAAAAAAAGGGGGGTAAAAATTCACCCATTTCACCTCCCCTGGATCTGCGCCTGCAAAGCTGTGCTCTAGATGCCGACTCGTGGATTATACTGTATTCAGGTATGCAGTGCGAGCTGAATTCAAAGAATGTATGAAATCAAGCGAAAATAAATAAAAATAACTGGTAATGACAATCAATGGTAATCAATAACAATTTGAGGAGTCCAGCTTGCGATTACCCATTGTGATCAATATATAACTAATACAGAAGAAAAGGATGGGGCTGGAAAATGTCGGTTAAATAGGATTAAAAGGAATTATTAGATGGCTGTTATCCTGAAGAATGGTGACAAAATAGACCATTTCAAGGTTAACAACGCCATATTGCAGGGGGTGCAAAACTACTGGGGCGAGCACAAAATGTACAGTAAGTGTAGGGAAAAAGTCGGGAGTTTTGATGATAATTTGAGGATTGACATTCTGTCCTTTGTATGAATTGGGAAGAATGTATGAATTGGGAAGTAAAGACACCTAGCAAAAGACATTGCCTGATGGGCCACTAGGCTCAACGACTTTACCTTACTACCTATTTATCGGGCGGTACATACCTATATAGCGCATATATGGGAGTACCCCCCCCCCCCCCCCCTCTGGGCAGCTAGGTTTACAGACAAATTTATGAAAATCATAATCTTTGTTTGCGGCTTTCTTCGCAATACTTCATTTCTCAAATTTGATCAGTACATTTTTTTAACTGGTGTCCATACAGTAGAACCCCGCTAACTCGAACTCCCAAGAGAAACGAAAAATAGTTGCACTAAGCGAGGGTTCAAGTTAGCAGGGTTTGTGTTGAATTTCAAAATATTTTGTTAATGATTAATAAGGTTCAGTAAACGATGATGAAAGGGTTAATCAGTACATTTTGCAAAGCATTTTATCAAATTACATATGCTGCAAGTGTGTTGCAACATGTACCAGAAATTTGACACATGACATGAATTTCACACATGACAGTAGATGTTATGCACCTATCAATGGTTTGCCCCAGGTGTGGCTTGTAAAAAAATTGCCCTTATGAATATCGACTTAGTATTACTGAATGCAAAGAGTATAAATTATAGAACGAGATATGCATAATGAATAACTACGTAGCTGCTTGTGAACGATTCGTGTTGTAAAACGACTGCATTCAAACTCAAAGAAGACAGAATTCACTATCTTTACCCACATCTGCTGAACCACCTAAACAGAAAACATGCAAGGGCGATCACCCTCTGGTCTGGGTGGCTACTTTTGAGCCTTCATACGATTTTTGAGTAGTGTACTGACCAAACTAACAATTTGCCAACGTCACAGACGACTTTAAGCAACACCCGCACAGCTTCACTACTAGACTGCGCAATTCTGCGTCGCCAGTCTTTCGGTGATCTCTGTTGCGCTTTGATCTAGATCTAGGCTTTGCACTAGTATTCCTCCAATTATACCTAGTTCCCTGGTCCTTTCAACCGTCGATGTTGTTCTGGATTTAGTTGATAAATGAAAGTATTCAGTTGCACGCCTTAAAGACCATTTATTAAGGTAAACTTCCATCAAACAAGCTCAGCAGATGCTATCAGAATCACCTTTTCCAGCAAAGGTCTTTTACGTACCGGATCTTTATCCACTACTTTTCTAATGAAGTGACATTTCTTGACGAAACCAATGCTTCCAAATCAGAAAGATCATCTAATGCTGCTACAATGAGACGGTCCCCTGTTGAATTGCAAATTCACTTAGTAATACGTCTCCTGCGATAGCCTTGAGAAGGATACGACGTTTCTCGATGGCATTCTGCACTTGTATTTTCCAAACACCAACAGCATAACTATTCCACCAGACGGTTTCAAGAAATAATCATCTTGTAGACAGTTTGGTGCTCACGCATTGGACATGTCGTCGATCAGCTCAATGAAAGTCAGTCAATTTACAAATCAAATTGAAAGAAAATTCTTCATCGTTTCAAACTTAAAAATCATCACGTGGAAATTTGTCGATCTTGGCTGTGAAACAGTTTTCCGCCTATTGTCACAGGTTCTCTAGTCCTTTGTACAGACGATTTTATTCTGTTCTTAGTTGACAAATGAAAGACTTAGTCTGTAACACGTTCTAAAGTCCCACTTTCTACAGCTGCGTTCATCTAAAATGATCTGCAGATCGCCCACTCCAGCATCCCTGACTATATGTAGCCATTTTTGTCACGGTATTTTACTCAAGCTCAGCAGATATGATACACCTTTTGCAGCAAAGGTCGATTATCTTTATCCACTGGTGGAATTCCTTGAAGAAACCTCCCAGTGGGTACGCCAGCCAATCACCTTCCTTTCTGCTAAGACGTTATTAAGGGTCAACGCTTAAAGCTTGGAAGCTTGTCATCCAATGCTGCTAGAATGGGACGATTCCATCTCGGTCAGCGATGTCCATTATAAATACAAATTCATTCATCAGTCTGTTTTCCGTAGAGCCTTGAGAAGGTTTCCGGCTGCCCGCATTAGTCTTTTGCAAACAGCAACAGCGTAACGTTGCAATTTCAACCAAAGCGCTATAGGAAACTTCTAGACATTCCCGGGTTCATGCGATGGACATCTGACCTATTGAACGTCATGATCAGACAGTTTACAAATCCGATTTAAATAGACTTGTACTCCGTTTCACACTTAAGGACCGTTACAAGGATCTTTTCCAACATAGACTTTGGACCAATTTTCCTTAGAATATGGTAGATTCTCTTGTTCTTTCCACTGCCTATGTCGTTCTGGTGTTACATGACGAATTAAAGAATATAGTTACAGGGGATCATGTGTACTATTGACACCCGCGATCGAGTGTCGATCGATACTAGCGATCGACACCTCGATCGACCCGCGATCGACACTCGATCGACGTCTCGGTCGACCCTCTGTCGACCCTCGGTCGACACTCGGTCGACAGACTTTCAATTTTCGTTGACTCTCTATCGAGTGGCGATCGATACTAGCGATGACCACACGTTCGGTGTCGGTCGACGTGTCGATCGCTACCTTACGGTCGGCTGTCGGTAGCATGTCGGTCGTCTGTCAGTGATATATCGGTAGTATCTCGGTGATATATTCTTCGCAGTATCCCTCCTCAAAAGGCGGTATTTTGCCAAATACGCAATGTTAGTGAGAACTATTCCTAGTGGTTAAGGCCTGGAAATGGGACCATGAACAACTGTAGGTGTAACGGGCCATTTTACCACCAATTTTGCCCCAGAAACTGATCACGTTTCTCTCAATTAGCTCCGCCATAGTGCGCTCGAAATCCAAACCAAACAATTGTGTGGATAGATCTATCCTAGCTCTCTCTTGGTGGGACTGTCTGCGCGATAACGCCTCAAAGCTGATATTTTCAAGAATGCTCTTGCCTGTCACTATATTAAAAAAGGACTTAAAATTTTTGTTTATTGTTCAAGTGTTGAAAAATGGCATTCCAAATAATGGATCCCCTATGGGCAATAGCTTCATATAGTTAGTGTTAAAACGTTGTACCACGGCGGTCTTACAACATTTCCTGAGGCCGTATTTGTTTTCCGCCTTGACAATGTTGTGACGCATACAAGGTGGTGATACGTCGCTTTAGTATGTACTAAAACAGTGGATAGCGTTGTTGGCGTACGCTGATTGGCTACTCAAACATGGGATATCCTTTGCTATTCACCTCCGAGCAACTCGTGTGCGAAACTGTAAATAAAAGTGATCTTTTTGGGTTATATTATCTCACTGTTTTTGTTCACCCAAGTGGAGGTGGCTAGTGGAGGATATTTACCTCGCCGCTTCGAGGCTCGGTAAATATTCACCACTAGCCACCTCCACTTCGATGAATAATTGTTAGATATACCTTGTATACGAATTTATCTAATCCTATTGTGTACATGTAAAAGAAGAAGTCCCATTTCGCTTTAGTAAAGGCATCGTCAGATGGCATCTCACGCGATAAATTAAAAATGATTCTAGCAGCTATATAATGTAAATGGACTAATGTATAATGGACTCCAGTGACTTAAAGCCGTCTTTGTCACTGTGTCCACTCCAGATGGCCATTGGGAAACAACATTTGCTTGAGAACGTTTTCTTAACTTCCAAGATATGACGTAACCACGTGAGCTTATTGTCGATCGTATCGCCCAGACAATAAATTGCGGTATCATCCGCGTACATATAAACTTCAAATGAGGTGACTGAGTCAGGTAGGTAGCTTGTGTTCAAATTAAATAAAGTAGGTACCGACCCTTGCGGTTATTCCATAAGTAAGGTAAAGTCTGTGGTGCGAGCCTAGTGGCCCATCAGGCCGGAGCTTATCCCGGTTTCTGTAGCATGAAGCGACCAGGAGTATTTCTACTCCCCCCTGGATGGGATGCTAGTCCATTGCAGGGTTACCCCCAGCAGTAAATTCGCCGGTACCCATTTATACACCTGGGTGAATAAGATAAGATAAGATAAGAACTTTATTTTACGTGGCACTCCACTTAGCTAAAAGCTACTTTGCAGGAAGCCCACAAATAAACAGATAAACAGGGTGAAGAGAGGCACTGTGAGTGTAAAGTGTCTTGCCTAAGAACACAACGCAGTGCCCTGGCCAGAGTCCAGCGCACTAACCAATAGGCCACCGCGCCACCCACAATTCCAATAACTCTTGTCATCAGCTTACCCACAACTGAGCGCCATTGTATGAAAAACTTCTCTTTAAATAATCAGTGCGTGGTTGTGGAAGAGCTAGTTTGTTTTCAGTTTCCCTAAAACGGTAAAACGGTTGTGTCAGCCCATGCAAGGCCTCAAACAGCATGACAGCCTCATTTTTTAATCTTTGATGACAGAGTTTCCGCCACCCTTGTGCCCGAACCAAATCGTTCAAGTTACTTTTATAGCTAGCAGGTATTACTGAGGCGGGCTGCACAATTTTGAAGCTTTTCAGATAGGCCTTTGTTACAGTTTCCCCATACAATATTCGAAGTAAGACTGAACAAGGCTATGATAAACTTGGATTATAACATTGAGTGGAATGTGATGTCGTATTCGCTTGAGTGCACCAATGGAGGAAGCAATCTTTTTGCAGACACTCCCAACTTAAAGATTGGTCAATGTAGACACCAATGGATTTAGCTGATGTTACTTAAAACACTTACAATACGAAACATTTTGAACCCGACCTAGCTCTAGATTCACTATCAAATCCTGAAAGGCACTAGCAAATGATTTTTTCAGTAATTCTTCGTTTCTTTGTTTCATTTTTCGTTTCTTTATAATTTTTCTTGGGGCTTGAGTTGATGAGTTCCAGACATAGTAGAGGGTCCTGGGGCGTGCTCCCCCGGAAAAATTTAGATTTCTCAGCACCTCTGAAACGCTGTTTAAGGCATGCTGGTAGATTTGTTTGCACTATTATAGCCGGATACGGTCATTGTTAATTAGTTTAGGTGACCCCCCTTACAGACCATATTTTTTGGTCGTCCCTTCCCCTTTGAAGCCAAATTTTCTGGCATGCCCTACCCCCCCTCAAATCCCACAATTCTCCCTCCCACCCCTTCCCCTCCCCTTTTTAATAAAAGGGAACGGTCTCTTAAGGGCGATTTACACGGTACGGCTTTCCCGCATGCAGCAAACTTACGACAGGTCTATGACATGACTTTAGATAGGACATTTACACGCCCACGCGTCTGTCGTAAGGATGTAGTAGGTTCATGTACTCGACGCGATTCGTGTTGTAGTCATGGCGTAAGCTTGTCGCATGCGAGAAAGTCGTACCGTGTATATCGCCCTTAATATCCACGATCCGAACTTTTAGTTTGGCAAAGTCCGGGTGATCTGAGTCCAATTTTACAGCTGATCCTCGATATGCGAATCTGTTCAATTTATCGCAAAAGTCCGCAATCCGTGCAAATTTAAAAGGCCAAGTCCGTCGCTAGTCGCCCCTTCTCGGTTAAAGAGAATGATCACGTTGAAGATTACACTTAGCTTTGACGATTTTACATTTTAAAAGATTTTTTTATGTATAGCTGGTGAGGATTTATTTAGAAGCATCCCGCATAGGATTTTTTTTTCTTTTTGAAGGACAACTAATAAGATTACAAAGGACAGGCTGGATAAGTCTTATTAGTCATACATCCTGTACAGATCAAGTATGTAACATTCCTTCCTCGGGGAAGTAAAAATGACAAAACTTTTACGAAACATAATTTGACATTACAAGAGCAAGGAAACCGATAAATATCTTTTCGCATTACAAACAACAATAACATTAAAAGAAAAACTAACACATTTTCTCTGGTGGATCTATTTTCACTAAAAATCACCCTGGAGAGATTAAGCGATCAAGGGATATCGAACTGCATATCTCAAAATTAAACGAAAACTTTATCTATGTTTCTATCATTTCCTGTATCGGGAACTTTATGAAGCTTGATTTTTTTCCCCTCAACTATAAGACTGTTCAATGTCATTTTCCGTCAATTGTCATTTTCCGGCAGAAGTCTGCCTTCTTCCTTGAACCGTTTGGACTGCGCCCTGTACTCTGACAGGGCAACTCGGCAACGTTGCCCTATGTCTTTGACCGCCGGCTTTCCACTACGCTCCCTCTCCGTGGAAACAACAGTGTTGAACTTATCTTGATCCAAGATTTTATAGTTCACAAATGCCAATGAAACCTCTCAGAGTATACATTTCTCCATAGCCTTGGCAAGAGAACACTTTCTTTGATTCATTACCCTTAGGACTTCTTCACAACGGAGGTCTGGGAAATCGGGACGCTAAAGGGATTTAAGGGAAATCCGGCCGTGCTCGTTTTCGGATTCTGGCTCGAGAAAAAGGGCCTGCAAAAAGCTATGCGCTGCTTTTTAACGTAAGATATACCTTTATGCTCTATCTTCTGTGTCAAAATATGTTTAAATTATATTCGCAAATCACGTTAACTTCTGTTCTACAGTGAAACCACATAACTATCTTTAATATCTTACCTGTAACTTTCAAAAGTTGAAGCTAAAGAAATCTTACGTACATTCCAATGGTGAAATGTCTCACACTAAGGTCTACAAGGGTCAAACACCGGAAGGAAGAGAGTTGTACAACATATTACGTTCTTATGCCACTGTATCAGTAATAAAATAATTAATCTACATGAAGTTTTCATTTTCTAACAGGGTGCAATTAGCACATAGACATGACAAAGATAATATATATAGTGCACGGACTACAATTGTCCGTAAAGCGAGGTTAATTTTGTATGAGAGCGTGTCACTCGGATAACAGAAAAGTGTGCGTTGTCCGTATTATGCAGACTAATTTAAGAGAAAACATATGAGCTTTTCGACTGCGTGGCGACCGCTATGTCGATGGATGGAGATCGATGGATGGTATCGATCGACACTCGACCGTGGGTGTCAGCAGAGCGTCGATAGAGTATCGGCCGAGTGTCGACAGCCTATCGACCGACTAGCAGGATACTATCGCCCGACACATGAGTCGGTCGGCACTCGACCGACTATCGCCCGTTGTTGGTCGAGTGTCGATCATGTATCGGTAGACACGTCGACCGAGTGGCGACCGACATATCAGTCGCGGGTCGATCACGGGTCGATCGAGGTGTCGATCTCCAGTATCGATCGACACTCGATCGCGGGTGTCATTAGTACACATGATCCGTTACAGGTCCTAAAGTCCACCTATGGTTAACGTTCAATTAACCTGATCAACAGGTCGCCGATTACAGTACCCTTTTTCTCCAGCGGCCAGTTTTCCCTCTCAGAAAAGCTCAGCATCCAAATGTTTCATGATCCACCTGCCGAGTCTTTATTGACTGCTTTCCACACAAGTGGCATTTCTGGACGAGACTTCCCAGTGGAGACGAAAGCCAATCCCTCTCCTTTCTGCTAAGAAGTTATTGAGGATCAATGCTTCCAAATCGTAAGGATCATCTAATGCTGCTAGACTGGAACGATTCCAGTTCGGTGAGATCAATAAAGGAAACTCGAAATACACATTCATTTAGCAATCTGTTTCCCGTATAGAACTAGTCTTTTCCAAATAGCAATAGCATAAACACTGCAATTTCAACCATAGACCTATAGGAAGTCGACAACTGGTAGACATGTTTCAGGCTCCAGCATTAGACGCCTCGCCAACTTGACTTCTCACTTAGGACATTCTTTCCCGCGAAAGCCTCGAGAAGATTTCCAGGAGTCTGCACCTGCCTTTTCCAATCAATATCAGCGTAAATTTGCCATTTTAACCAAAGGCTTAAAAGAAGTCCCCATCTTGTAGGCGTAATGAATTGAATGCTCATGTATTAGACATCTCATAAACCTCCTTGCATTTGGACGTCAGTCAATTTACAAAGCCCATCGAAATCAAATTGTGCTTCGTTTCAAACTTCTCGGGATCGTCACGTGAAGCTTTGCCTATCTAGCCTTTAGACAAGTTTTTCTCCAATTGCAACAGGTTTCGAGTCCTTTCCACAGTCGATGTTGTTCTAGTGTTCGTTGACAATTGAAATACTACAGTTACACGTCATAAAGTCCACTTATTACAGTAACGTTTATATAAATTGATTAGCAGATTGCAGTCTTCCGTATCGCTTTGTAATCGTGCCATTTTTGCCTTTTGGACAAGCTCAGCAGATATTCGCTGATCCACCTTTTCCAGCAAGGGTTATCTACGTAGTGGATTTTTACCCACTAGTTTCTACAAAAGTGACATTCCTTGAAGAAAACTCCTAGTGGTTGGCTAGCTCATCACATTCCTTTCGGCTAACACTAGTATTTTCCAAAAACCAAGATCGCAATTTTGCAAATTCAACTAAAGGGCTACAGGGAGTCGCCATCTTCCAAACAGTTCGGTGCTCACGCATTGGACATCTGATCCACCTATTTGGACGCCAGTCAGTTTAAAACCCCAATTGAAATGAATTTGTACTTCGTTTCAAACTTCGGGATTGGTAGGTGGAACTTTCCCGATCTAGGCTTAAGACCAGTTTCCCTTAGATTACTAAAGGTTCCCTGGTCATTTCCACAGTTCATCTCGTTCTGATGTTACAGGACGAATGAAAGAATTCAGTTACAGGTCCCAAAGTCCATTTGTGGGGTAAACGTTCAACTTGAAACTGATCAACAAGTCGTCGACACCGGGTATCCCTTGTCTCTAGTGGCCACTTTTCTTTCTCAGACAAGCTCAGCATGCAAATATTCTCTGATCCACATTTGCCCATCAAAGGAATACCGAGTCTTTGTCAACTGCTTTTCACACAAGTTGCGTTTCTTGACGAAACCTCTCAGTAGGTACGCTAGCCAATCACCTTCCTTTTTGCTACAAAGTTTTTGAGGATCAATGATTCCATATTGTCAGAAACATCTCATGTTGTAGAATGGGACGATTCCATCTCGGTCAATAGTGGACATTCGAAATATATATTCATTCAGCAATCTGTTCCTCGTATAGTCTGGAGAAGGTGATTGGCTGCGAGCACTAGTCCTTTCCATAGAGCAATAGCGTAACTTTTCAACAACGACGGAAGGGCTATGGGAATTCGTCATCTTGTGGACAGTTCGGGGCTCACACATTGGACACCCGACCTGCTTGGACGACAGACCGTTTATAAATCCTAATGAAATAAAATTGCATTTCGTTTCTAACTTAAGGACCGTCATGTAGAGGGGAAGCACGCTCCTCTTTACAACCTGTATTTTGATTCGTTCTTGATAACCTGCATCTCTATTGTTTTCAGCTCTAGCGGCATTGTCTATGCACAGAAGCCATTGTTTCCTGCGCAATGGCAAAACACCTTGTAAACGGTGCGTGCTCGCCCCATGTAGAACTTTGCGATATAGGCCTTGGACCAGGCTTCCTCCGGCTGACACAGGTTCTCTTGTCCTTTACACCGTCAATTATTTTTCTGGTTTTAGTTGCCAAATGATAGTCACCAGTTTCACGTGTGAAAGTCCTCCTATTACGGTAACGCCACTCTAAACTGATAAGAAGATAGCTGACTCTAGTATCCCTGTGGTCTAGTGGGCATTTCTGTCTTTGACGCAACCTCAGCGAATATTCTCTGATCCACCAGCAAAGTTTTGTAAGGTACTGGATCTTTATCAACTGGTTTCTACACCATTGACTTTTTTTACTTAAGCTGCCAGTAGGTACGTCAGCCAATCACTTTCCTTTCTGCTAAGAATTGATTGGAGGTCCATGCTTCTAAATCGGTAGGATCATCTAATGCTGCTACTATTGGACGATTCAATTCGGGATTGCAGTGTAAAATCAAAATGCAAATTACAGTCAGGAATCTCTCTACCACAAAGGCCGCGAAGTTTTCGGCAGTCTACATCTTTCTTTTCCAAGCACTACCAAGGTTAATTTGCAATTTCAACCAAACGCATAAAACACGTCCCCATCGTGTAGACGTAATGAGTTGACTGCTCACGAATTGGACATCTCATAAACATCCTTGGACATCTCGCATTCACAATACAATTGAAAGAAACTTTTGCTTGGTTTCAAACCCCTCGGGACCGTCATATAGAACTTTGCCGATCTTTTGACCAGTTGGTTAAGTTATCCAATCACGTTCCTTTCTATTAACAAGATGTTCACGGTCAATAATAATAATAATTTTATTCTTAAGCGCATTACATAAAATCTCAATGCTCTTACAATAATAATATTAATATAAATGTAAATATATAATATAAATTAGATATAATATGAATAGTATAAAAATATAAAAGGTATGGGGTAAATATAAATCAAAATCAAAAAAATAAAATAATTCTAAAAATAATAATAATGAGAAGAGAAGTACATAATTATGAATTAAAAAGAAATGTCTTTACTCTCTCTTTAAAAGTGTCACACGATGGAGCATTCCTTATATGTAAAGGTAGATCATTCCACAGCATTGGCGCACATATTGAAAATGCGCGACCACCATAGTTCTTAGTTCTAAACTTTGGTCTTGATAGTTTCAGGTTGTCATTAAAGTTTGATCTTAGAACTCTGTTTGGTTTATGTAGAGTAAGCAAGTCAGTTAGGTATCCGGGCGCCATTCCATTTAAAACTTTGTAGGTGATCAGTAGAATCTTGTAAGTGATGCGCTTGCGTACCGGGAGCCAATGGAGATTGCGAAGAATAGGTGTGATGTGATCGAATTTCCTGGATTTAGTAACAAGACGAGCGGCGGAGTTTTGAATACGTTGGAGTTTAAAAATATCTTTGTCAGGTAGGCCGTATAGGAGGCTATTGCAGTAGTCAAAGCTCTGATATCGGCAGGGTCATCCAATTCTGGTAGAATTGAGCAATTTAATCCCAGTAAGCAATATGCATTCGAAATGCAAATTCACTCAGAAACCCGCCTCCCTCGATAGCATTGAGATGGGTTTCGTTTTCCTGCACTAATCTTCTCCAAAAACTAAGAGCGTAACTTAACAATTTCAAACAAAGGGCTTGAGGAAGTTGTCATCTTATAAACAGTTCGGTGCTCACGCATTGGAGATCTGATCGACCTGTTTGGACGTCAGTCAGTTTGATAGTCAGATTGAAATGAATTCGTACCTCGTTTCAAACTTCGGCATTGTTAAGTGGAACTTCGCCAATCTAGGCTTTGGACCAGTTTTCCTAAGAATGCCACAGTTTCTCTGCTCCTCTCCACCGTCGACGTTCTTATGGTTTTGGTGAAAAATGAAGGAATTCAGTTACACATCCCAAAGTCCACTTAACGTTCATGTAAAATGTTGAGCAGATCGCCGACTTAATTATTCTCTTTGTTTAGTGGCATAAAGTCTGTGCAGGCAAGCTCAGGAGGTATTTTCTGATCCACCTTATCCCGGAAATCTGTGTTAGGCACCGGATCTTCATTTTCTGGCTTCTACATAAGTAGCATTCTCTGAAGATAGCTGCCAGTTGGTACGCTATCCAATCACCTTCCTTTGTGCTAAGAAATGTAGGAAGGTCAATGCTTCCAAATCGGTAGGATCTTTCAAAGCGGCTAGAATGAGACATTTCCAATTAGAATTGTCCGTGCATTTGAAATAGGAATTCATTATATTATGTGTCGTTCGCGATAACCTTGAGTATGTTTCTTTTGCTGCCTCCACTAGGCTTTTGCAGACAGTTCGGTCCTCACACATTGAACATGTGATCGGCCCGCTTGGACGTCAGTCAATTAACAAATCTGATTGAAACGAATTTGTTCTTCGTTTCAAACTTTAACATTGTCACGTGGAATTAACAGGTCCCAAAGTCCATTTGTAGGGTTAACGTTCAACCTGAAACTGATCAACAAGTCGTCGACTCCGGTATCCCTTGTCTCTAGTGGCCAGTTTTCTCTGCCAGACAAGCACAGCATGCAAATATTCTCTGATCCACCTTTTCCCATGAAAGGAATACCGAGTCTTTGTCAACTGCTTTTCGCACAAGTTGCGTTTCTTGACGAAACCTCTTAGTAGGTACGCTAGCCAATCGCCTTCCTTTTTGCTACGAAGTTTTTGAGGGTCAATGATTCCATATTGTCAGAAACATCTCATGTTGCTAGAATGGGACGATTCCATCTCGGTCAATAATGGACATTCGAAATATATATTCATTCAGCAATCTGTTCCTCGTATAGTCTGGAGAAGGTGATTGGCTGCGAGCACTAGTCCTTTCCATAGAGCAATAGCGTAACTTTTCAACAACGACGGAAGGGCTATGGGAATTCGTCATCTTGTGGACAATTTGGGGATCATGCATTGGACACCCGACCTGCTTGGACGACAGACCGTTTATAAATCCTAATGAAATAAAATTGCATTTCGTTTCTAACTTAAGGACCGTCATGTAGAACTTTGCGATATAGGCTTTGGACCAGGCTTCCTCCCGCTTGCTCAGGTTCTCTTGTCCTTTACACCATCAATTATTTTTCTGGTTTTAGTAGCCAAATGATAGTAACGCCAATCTAAACTGATCAGAAGATAGCCTACTCTAACATCCCTTTGGTTTATTGGGCATTTCTGTCCGTGAAACGACCTCAGTGTTTATTCTCTGATCCACCTTTTCCAGCAAAGTTCTGTTAGGTGTTGGATCTTTATCAACAGGTTTCTGCACTATCTACATTTCTTGACTTGACCTCCTACTGGGTACGACTAAGACGCGAATGGAGGTCCATGCTTCCAAATCGGTAGGATCATCTAATGCTGCTACTATTGGACAATTCAATTCGGAATTGCAATGTAAAATCAAAATGCAAATTCCAGTCAGTAATCTCTCTACCACAAAGGCCTCGGGGTTTTCGGCAGTCTGCACCTGTCTTTCCAAGCACTACCAGGGTAAATTTGCAATTTCAACCAAACGCCTAAAACACGTCCCCTTCGTGTAGACGTAATGAGTTGACTGCTGACGAATTGGACATCGCATAAACATCCTTGGACGTCTCGCATTACAAATCCGATATGGCGATTGAAATAAAATTAAGCTTCGTTTCAAACTGCTCGGGACCGTCATAAAGAACTTCGCCCATCTTTGGACCAGTTGGTTACGTTAGCTAATCAGCTTCCTTTCTACTTACAAGATGTTGACGGTCAATGCTTCCATATCGGCAGGGTAATCCAATGCTGGTAAAATGGAGTAATTTAATTCCAGTTAGCAATGTGCATTCGAAATACAAACTCACTTAGCAAGCTGCCACCCTCGATAGCATTGAGATGGATTTCGACTGCTTGCACTAGATAATCTTTTCCGAAAACCAAGAGCGTAACTTAACAATTTCAAACAAAGGGCTTGAGGAAGTTGAGTTCTTGTAAATAGTTCGGTGCTCACGCATTCGAGATCTGATCGACCTATTTGTACGTCAGTCAGTTTAATAGCCTGATTGAAATGAATTTGTTTTTCGTTTCAAACTTCGGTATTCTTACGTGGAACTTCGCTGATCTAGGCTTTGGACCAGTTTTCCTAAGAATGCCACAGTTTCTTTGCTCGTCTCCACCGTCGATGTTCTTACGGTTTTGGTGAAAACTGAAAGAATTCAGTTACACATCCCAAAGTTCACTTTTTGGGTTAACGTTCATGTAAAATGATGAACAGATCGGCGACTCAAATATTACCTTTTTCTAGGCGCCATTTTGGTCTGTTAGGCAAGCTCAGGAGACATTGTCGGATCCACCTTTTCTAGCATATGTCTGTTAGGTACCGGAGCTTTATTTCTTGCTCCTACATAAGTGACACTCCCTGAAGATAGCTGCCAGTTGGTACGCTATCCAAACACATTCCTTTGTGCCAACAAATTTAGGAAGGTCAATGTTTCAAATCGGTAGGATCTTTCAAAGCTGCTAGAATGAGACGTTTCCATCTCAGTCAGTAATGTGCCGTTTTGAAATACAAATTCACTTAACTATGTTACTTCCGCGATATACTTGAGAAGGTTTCTGGCTGCCTGCACTGTCTTTTGCAGACAGTTCGGTGCTCACACATTGGATATGTAATGGGCCTGCTTGGACATTGGTCAATTAACAAATCCGATTTAAATGAATTTGTTCTTCGCTTCAAATTTTAAGATCGTCACGTGGAACTTTCCCGATGTAAGCTATGAACAAGTTTTCCGCGAATTGTCACAGGTTCTCTAGTCCTTTCCACAGTCAATTTTGGTCTAGTGAGTTGGCAAATAGAAGTCTTCGTTGACACGTCCTAAAATCCTTTTTCTACAGTCGAAGTAGAGAACTCGTAGACAGTTCCGAGCTCGTGTGTTGGACGCCTTACCTTCTTAGACGTCAGACAGTTTACAAATCCGGTTAAAACAAATATGTAGTCCGTTTGACACTTAATCACGAGGAACATTGATACAATAGCAAATATTTTTGGTGAAGATACTTTGTACCTAACTTACTACTTATAGCACATTAAAAAAAAATGTTGTAAATAATTTTATATTGTAACTATCACAATTAAAGTATCCTGTTTTTTGCTCCAACCTCTCTTAACCCTCTTTATTTAATTATTTATCTCCTTATTGATGTAATTAGTCTTGTTTTTCTTCCCGTACCATAAAACGTTACGTAGATCGTGCTGAATGTAATGTAGCTGTTCTGTAAGTTAGTAATGTAACTGTTTTGTAAGTAAGTAATGTAGCTGTAGTGTAAGTTAGTTTCGTTTAGTTGTGGTGTAATAAAAATTAAAAATGAAATAATAGTCACGAGGAACTTTGCCAAAGTAGAATTTTTACCAGTTTCCTTACAATGCCACAGGTCCCCTGGTCCTTTACACCGTCGATTCAAAAGACCACTTATTGGGTTAACGTTCATCTAATCTGATCATCAGCTCGTCGACTCCAGTATCCCTTTTATCTAGTGGGGAGTTTTCTCTCTCAGACAAGCTTAGCATGTAAGTATTCTCTGATCTGCCTTTTCCCGTCAAAGGAATACCGAAATGTTGTTGTGTTTTTAAAGATAATACCGAATCTGTATCCACTGTTTTCCACACAAGTGGTAAGCAATCACCATCCTTTTTGCTAAGACGTTGTCGAGGATCAATGCTTCCTTAAGATCGCCCATTCTAGTATCTCTTGGTCTGGTGGGCATTTTGGTCTCTCACATAAGCACAGTGAATATTTTCTGATCTACCTTTTCCAGCAAAGTTCTGTTACGTATTGGATCTTTATCAGCTGGTTTCTGCACAAGTAGCATTTCTTGACTTAATTTCACAGTGGGTACGGCAGCCTATAACTGTCCTTTCTGCTAAGAAGTGATGGGGTCCATGTTTCCAAATCGGTAAGATCATCTAATGCTGCTACAATTGGACGATTCATTTCGGGATAGCAACGAGAAATCAAAATGCGAATTCACTCAGCAATCTCTTTACCGCGAAAGCCTCGAGTAGGTTTCGGCAGTCAACACCTGTCTTCTCCAAGCAGTACCAGCATAAATGTGCAATCTCAGCCAACGGATTAAAAGAAGTCCTCATCTTGCAGGCATAATGAATCGACTGTTTACGCATTTGTCATCTCATAAACCTCTTTGCATTTGAAAATTAGTCAATTTAAAAATCCCATTGAAATAAAATTGAGCTTCAATTCAAACTTCTCGGGACCGTCAAGTGAAACTTTGCTGATCTAGCCTTTCTACCAGTTTTCTTCCAACTGCCACAGGTTCTCTTGTCCTTTTCACAGTCGATGTTGCTCTGATGTTAGTTGACAAATGAAATACTTCAGTAACACGTCACAAAGTCCACTTATTACGGTAACGTTCATCTAAAATGATCTGCAGATTGCCGACTCCTGTATCGCTTTGTACTTGTGCCATTTTTGTGTTTTAGACAAGCTCAGCAGATATTCGCTGATCCACCTTTTCCAGCAAGGGTTGGCTACGTAGTGGATCTTTATATACTGGTTTCTATAGAAGGGAGATTCCTTGAAGAAACCTCCCAGTGGTTACGCTGGAAGGTTTTCGACTGGCTGCACTTATCTTTTCCAAAAACCAAGAGCGTAACTTTACAATTTCAAACAAAGGGCAATAAGAATTCGTCATCTTGGAAACAGTTCGCTGCTCACGCATTAGACATCTCATCGACCTATTTGGACGTCATTTAGTTTTTAAAAAAATCCGATTGAAATGAGATTGATTGTACCATATTAACTCGATAAAACGCCGGGCTTCGAATAAACGCCGGGTCTCCAAGAAGGAGTTTTAAACAAACCCCTGAAGTACTTATCAGACGTACATTTAACTGCAGATATAACGGAACGATTTATGTCTACAAAAATTCATAAATAAAGGGCTCAAGCAAGCTTCGGGTATCAAATAAACGCCGAGTCCACGGCGGCAAGTTTAAAATAAACGCATAGGGTGGCGTTTAATTGAGAAAATATGGTACTTCATTTCAAATTTCGGAATGGTCACGTGGAACTTTTCCGATCTAGGCTTTGGAGCAGTTTTCTTTACAATGCCACATTGTATACTACTACCACTGCTATTGCTGCTGCTGCTTCTGCTGCTGCTACTGCTACTGCTGATACTACTAATCGTTCATTTATAGCACAGCGCTTTACAAACGTTTTAAAAATCGCTAAAAGTGACCAAAAACTAATTAAAATTACTTTAAACCATCTCAATGTAAATACTCTAAAATTACAATAAAACTGTTTTAAACAAAAACTCTAAAAAATTACAATAAAAAAATTAGTTCCCGTAAAAAGCACTCAGAAAAAGATGAATTTTGAGTCTGCGTTTAAAAGTGTCAACTGAGTCTTTGTACGGATTGAGGTAACGAATTCCACAGCGACTGGGCAGCAACAGCAAATGAAATTCAGTTACACGTCCCAAAGTTCACTTATTGGGTTAACATTCAGTATCCCCCTTGTCTAGTGGCCATTTTTGTCTGTCAGACAGCTCAGTAGATATTCTCTGCAGATCCACCTTTTCCAGCAAAGGTCTGTTAGGTGCAGGATCTTTATCTTATAGTCTCCAAGTAAGTGGAATTTTATTCGGAACGCTAGCTCATCACCTTCCTTTGTGCTAAGAAGCTTTGAAGGTGAATGCCTCCAAATCGGAGATCGACCCCTTGTGGGGTTATGGGGATATACGTGATATTTGGGTTAAATAATTAACAAGATACGGGATATTTACAAAAGACATTTGGGATATCCAGCATAAAATGTCATTTATTGAAAGAATTAAATTAAATTCCATTGATCAAAATGGAAGACTCAAACAGTGAGAAAATCACTGGCTGCTGTAGGCCCTCTCGAGTTGCCACAAACAAAGGAGAGCTGTGCTTTGATCATCAGTACAATACAAAGTAATTTTATCTGTTATGGCTTGTTCGTTCAACTCCGTCGACTTGCATTCATTAGCCCTTTCGCAGAAATTGTTGACCCTTAAATCAAACTTTCCTCCTAAACTCGCTTGACCAACGTAAGTTTGGGGTGAAGTTTAGAAAAATAAGCGTAAAGTTTTCCTATCTTAGTGTTAAAGGTGTTCCAGTCTTTGCCTGGAATCGACTCTTTACGGTCTTCAGTATGAAGTGTTGTTTATGCGAAATGAATAAACAACACTGAGTACTGAAGAAGGTAAGGTTCTTTTATACGATAAAATAAACGGTCTGCTTTTTAATTTTTGTTTTTTTGGAAGTTCCCGTACTATATTTTCCAGTTTGATTTAACGCAGGACCCCGATTAAACGCCGGTCTTGTATAAACGCCGGGAAATAAAATCCGGGTGTTTTAAATACGGTAGTTTGTTAATAACTTTCAAGTGTTATCTTCCAATTCTTCAGTAGTGTGCATATTTATACAAAGGCCTCCCACACATCTCACTCACTCACTCGAGTAGCACTTCAAGAGAAAACTAGTCGATAACACGGCTTATTACAAGACTTAGGCAGCCAGAGGGCCAATAATAACTAAAATCAACCAATCGGATTGCTCCGTTGCCGGTCCAATATTTTCCAAGTACTGAACCGGGTAATGCCCCGACTTATCCCGTGCGCGATTAGTGCGTTGCAATTGCTTGCAAAAGAGAAACATAAACTTTACTTGCATAAAAAAAGACACTCCCGTCCTTTTTGCTTCTCTGTTGAACAACTGGAAATCATTTTTGAACCAAATGTTCGGTCAGAATCCCGTCCATTCTCAATCCTTTTCGCTGTTCTCTCCCATCTATAAAAATCTTTTTTTTCAGGAATGTAATAAATCTCTTATTAACTTCGCTTGCTCGGGGCCGTACTGGGAGAATATCGGCCCTCGGTCTTTTCTGCACGGACCTCGCTGCGCTCGGTCCGTACTGTCAAGACCTCGGGCCGATGTTCTCCCAGTACGGCCCTCGCGCTTGGTTAATAAGATTTATGTATTGGATACTACAGGTCTAGTCCCGTATAACGTTTTCCTATGTCCAGGGGCATCCAAAGAAATTAGTTTTAGCACATGTATGTAATGCCTGGTGTGAAGCGTTTTATACCCTCCTTTATTTAAGCGATGCTAATTATTCCCTTAACGTCCTTTTTACTTTTCAGTATATGGGAAAAGCAAGCCCTTTAATTAGAGTCATTCAGAGCTAGTTCATTCAGCCGGGCTAACAGGACTGCTCTTCAGGCTAGCCGGGCACTGTTCATATTTTGGCATTTTAAATTGATGTTCGTAAATGTGGAAATACTAAGTTGCAAGATATTTTAACAACCTTTACTGTCAAATAAAAGATATTAAATACACGATTTAAGTTTCGTAATGTCGAAGTTGAAGGGGAATATCAAAGCTTGTAGTGGAGGAAAACGTTGCTTGGCTTATTCTTTCAAATGCTAATGTAATTGTTTCAAATTCTTTATAAAGTATTACTTCCGCTAAGGCTCCTTGCCATTGCAAACCAGCTCCAGCTTAAACTGAGAAATTTGAAAATAGTCCATTTAGAAAAGCTCCATAACATAATTCATCATCAAGAAATACAAACTATTTGGTGAATAAAAAGGATCACTTTATTTCGGCTAAGCCTTCGTGCAGCTCCAACGAGTGCGAATCAACCTTGCTTTCAGTAATCAGTCATTTTGAGGAGCCGAGAGGCATACCTAAAACATGTCATTTTCCGGAGTGCAAGGTTAAATGAATAATTATATCTGACACTAACAACCACTACAAAAAAATGTGATTTTCAGATTTATTTTCTTTGTAGCAGTATACTCACTAAGAGAACTCGGCAGTTCCCTGACGTTAGCTAACCCAAAAACGTGGGGACAATTCGTTTATCATCTTGGCTCCTATTTTCTATAACATAATTTGTGCTTCAAACTAATAATAAAGTTCCTTCTTTTCTTTTTCTCTAAAATTGTTTTAAAACTGTGAAACTCGTTTTATACTGGCCAGCATGAAGTGCCGGAGGTTTGAATATACTTTCAGCTGGACCTTTCCATACCAGATATGTTCAAACAAACTGAAGCCCAGTAAAATGAAACTGCCAGGTGTTTAGGTATTTTGGGAAATGTTCTGTATAGCCCAATACAGGTAAGATGCCTGCACTCTCTGTAGTTATGCTCCTTTCTGTTCTCGAATGAAGCCACCTTCAAATCAGTCTTCTTACTTGGATTTCACTCGGATCTTCTGAAAAAAAGGTGATGATGGTGATGATGACGATGATGATGATAGAACATAGAAATACATAGAACATACGTTTATTTTACCTGTTTGCACACTTAGCTATGGTAACGGTGCGCCCATAAACTTGATAAGCAAGTATACAGGACGCACCAGCTATTTTACAGGAACGCCAAGAAAACAAAATTACATAAAAATGTATATTAGGGAGAAAATATTAAACCAAATTATTTGAGATTTTATAACTGATGATGATGTTAGGAAATCTACACATTTGGAATTATGAAGCGTCAAAAAAGGGATAACTGACAACAACAACAACTAGTGATTATCTAGAAATTTTAGTTCTCAACCCTATTTTGTATCATAAACTTCGAGAAAGCACTATATGGCTGTGCTTTTTGGAAGAATTTAATTGAAGTTGAAAAGAGCCATGACCTCTGTGGTGCCGTCCCAACTGAGTTGTCAAAGCCACATGAGAGCGGTCACATGTGGGTTAGCCCTTTATGTGGGCGTAATACTTGCCCCAAGTATAGTAAAGAATAAATAAATATATGTCCAACAGTAGCAATTATAAGTAGATACGGTCATTAAGGGGGGAGACCCTTAACTACAAAGTGGTTGCTATGGATGACTTCTAACCTTCATATCTTGGAATTCCTTAGTATCCTGGGTTTAGCTTTTAGCCATGTTTCTTTTATAAGAGATTGCCTTCACTGTCGGTAGTAATGACCATATTTGGTAAGTCACGTGACCAGAATACAAAAGCCCTATAAACTCACACAGCTTACACCTTTCTCCAGTAAAACAAAAGCCAACGGGTAGAGTGCATTAAGATGCAAAATCTGTAGCATGGATTTGTTGAAATTCATTTTATTGAAGAAGCTATGACGTCACAAAAATTTTATGACGTCATATCTTTTTCAGCAACGCGAATTTGAACAAATCCATGCTACAGATTTTGCATCTAAATGCACTCTACCCGTTGGCTTTTGTTTCATTGGAGGAAGATGTAAGCTGTTTGAGTTTATACGGTTTTTGTATTCTGGTCACGTGACTTACCAAATATGGTCATGACTACCAAAACCGAAAGCAACCTCTAATAGAAGAAACATGGCCAAAAACTAAACCCAGGATACTAAGGGAGCCCAAGATATGACGGTTAGAAGTCATCAGTAGCAACCATTTTGTAGTTAAGAGTCTCCCCCCTTAATGCGAGTGCGGGTCTCTGTTCCAGAAGCGTTACGGTCGCACCCGCATTAATGACTGTAACTACTTATAATTGCTACTTGTTGGACTAATATGGCTGCGATAGTACGCGCACTGTGATTGGTTAATTAGCGAGAAATTGAGCAGAGCACGTATCTCTTCTTTAACTATGCATTCTAAAGACAATTTCTGCTAAATTGAAGGGTGTGCCAAATTTTGTTGGCTTGATGCTTTGTTAAAGTTACTTCTATCTGTCCAGTCATGTTATTAAACTTAATCCCTGGATGCCATCTACCCTTTGTACCTATCTTGTCACGGTGCTACCCAAATGGGCTGATCCACTAAAAAAAGTCCCAGGATTCCTATCCAGGAAAAAAAAAACAACAAGATTAACAACTTGGCAAATCTCTGGGGAAAATGACAAAACATACTTTAAAAGTTTGCTTTTTACAGAACAGAGCCTTCCCAAAACTCATTCCTGAAATCTCCTCCCTTTTTTGAGCAACAAATTTCTTGCCAACTTTGACTACAAAAGGCCGGGAAAAGATAAGAGGTCAAAATCACCTGACGCATATCAAGAGAGACGTGTACAACTGGTTATTTCGGTAAGAAGCCAAGAAGTTGCCAGACATGTATGCAGTGCAAGCGGAACTAACAGATCGATCAAAAGCAAGCAGAAGTAAATAATTATAATAGTAATAATAATAATAACAATGATAATGACAATCAATGGTAATCAATGTCAATTTGAGGAATCCAGCTTGTGATTACCCATTGATCATCAACTGGCCCATAAAAAATATCAAAAATTAGTTTACTCTGATCGATTGATATCAATACATCGATTGAATTTCAGGTGATTCGATTAATCAGGCCGGGAATAACAACAAAAGTGAATATATAAGTGAATATATAATCTAATACATAAGAGAAGCGTGGAGCTGGAAAACGCTTGAGTACATTTCAGAACACAAAGCCACTTACTTGCATCTTAATAAACGGAAAGGGTCTCTTGTTTCTTTATGTTTCAGCGTTAACAGTCCTTATTGTAAATAAGTGACTTGCATTCTAAAATTGCTCCAGTAAAGTAGGATTATATACTCCTTGTACCTTACTATATCTATCTTTAGAGAATGACAGTTTGTGTCTCATTCTACATGTACAAACAATTCCAGCGAATGTGTACGAGACCAGACCAGAGTTGCGGAATAACCTACAAGTAATGGGCCGTTCCATTTAATATCTGCACCCCCCCCCCCTATTGAGGGTCAAGGAAATCCTAGGGGGAGGGAGGGGATCTTCAGCAGTAATTTCTGAAGGGGTAGCCATGTCGGTACCTTTGATCTTTTTATTTTTCTGGGGGTATGTGTCGGCACTTTGATCTTTAAAATCCGAAGGGGTCTTGAAATGTTATTTCCGAGGGGGTAGAGACCAAATACCCTCAATAGGGGGGGGGGGGTGCAGATATTAAATGGAATGTGAATTATTCACAGTTCTTTGCTTTGATAGGTAGCTCACCCATCGGCAGACAGACCTGCCAACCCCTGACAAAGGAAAATCTGGAGACCCATGAAAAAAAATCTGGAGATTCAACAAAAAGTCGTGAGATTCTATTTTTTCCCGATCAAGATTAACCAAGCCCCTTTTCTATCTAGGAATACTTGAAAACTCAGCATGGAAACGAGGTCCGGTCTAGCAGACGTCTGGGAACTAGGCACAAAAACGATAAAGTTTATTAAACACAAGCAAAAATCGCGGTTTGGTACAAAATTGTAAGTACAGTGTTCTCCTTAATTTTCCATTTTTTTGGAACAAGTTAATTTATTTCATTTCAGAATGATTTTTCCCCCAAACCCGTGAGATTGGGAGCCTTGTGGTGAGACCGTGAGAAATGACAAAAACTCGTGAGACTCACGGCAGAACCGTGAGAGTTGGCAGGTCTGGGCAGAAGAAAGTCGTAATGAGGCTAAATTCAATTCAAAATTGAGATCAAGTTCCACTAGGATTAAAGGTGCTGAACTGAAAGCGAATCGTGGCAGAGATTTCGTCAGAAGTCCCCAAAAAGCCACCAACCAGATCCCCTCTTCCGCCATTTTGTGTCCTAGAACCCAGATTCCGAGGAGCTGGCAGTGAAAAAGCCTGGGAGCTGGGGCATCTCCCATGATCCTCTTGCAGTGAAAACAATTTTTAAAAGGACGCTGTTTGAAACGATTAACCGTTTATATTATATTGTTGTATGACTAAATAAGCTTGAAGAATGCCTCAAAATGCTGTTTGAAGAACAATATTCCGCTGTGATAAAGGTAAGAAGGACCAGCTTTAATTCTGCTATTCTGTGTGCAGCGATAAGGATTATAATTATTTATAAAAGACCATCAGTGGAATCGAACCTCCTGCATGGAAACTGATCACAAACTAGGGGTAAACTACGGCCTTGGCGTTTGAAAGGAAAACTAGTTTTGTTTGAAATAAGCTGTAGTCTTAAAGACACCAAGGGTTTCCAGAAAGGCTCATGAGACAACGCTTCATTTGATATTGCTTTATTTCGGGAAATCTCTCTCCTTATAGCCCCCAGCGAACGCTTTCGTGATATCAAATCGGCTGAAATTCCGGGTTTACCTCGGTGTAAAAACTTGTGAACTTTTTCTTTGTTTAGGAGTCATTGTTTACCTGCTCTATATTGTTTCGAGATTCATTGTTGTCTTGGTCGTTCTTTGTTTTACGTCACTGGTGAGTTTCACAGGTTTTTACACCGAGGATGAGCCGAAATTCCTATTGAACTAAATATATAAGTTTTGTCTTTTTTCGCTGTAGCTATATGCCCGGCAGCCGGGCACGGTCTTAAATGGACTAAATGCCCGACAGTCAGAAATTTTCACATAATTTCCACTGTTCGGTTCTTTCAAACTTCTTGACGGTTTTAGATGTTTTTTTTTTAGAAATATCGAGCGAGTCCAATGTAGGTTGTGTCGCCCCATTGCCTTGTAGCCCGAAGTTACGTCGCCCCAACATCAAAGTTGTGTCGCCCCAATATCGGAATTGTGTCGTCCCATTGAAGTAAAGTAACTTAAGTTGACTCGCTTGCGCCTGTGTATTGTCAAAGTCAAAGGTATTGATTTTGGGAAGAGAGAAAACTTACCGTATATAAGTTTCAAGTTTTAACTTCTCAAGCTTCATGCTTCTCTGAAGCGCGTTGTACTTCGTAAGTCGTTCAAGTTAATCAATCGATGAATAGATTACAAACGTTTCATAAGCGAAGTTATAAGTCGTTTGAATTAATCCATTGATAAGTCTTACAAACTTTTATTTGGTAAGCAGAGTTCATATGTTATAAGTCCTTCGAGTAAATCGATTGAAGAATCTTACAAACTTTTACTTCATAAGTGAAGTTACATGTTACAAGTTAAGTTGGGGTGCACAACTTTGATGTTGGGGCGACGTAACTTAGGTTGGGGCAACGTAACTTGGGGTGACAAAGGCAACTCCGTAATTAAAAACTAAAATCATAATTTAAGACGTTTCGACGTAATTTGTCATTGTTCTGGTTCTGAGGTAAGACGAAACGTCTTAAATCAAGATTTTAGTTTTTACGGAGAATGGGCGACACAACCTGACACCTGGTTTACTATCTGACAAAAAAGCTGAACTCGGGCATACTATAAAATCGCTGTCCCCTCAACACTTAGAAAATTTGGGTCAAATTTCGGCTCAGCCCGTTAGTTCAGGAATTTTTACAGAATTCTGGCAGAAAGTCTTATTCAAACCAAGTAAGAATATCAGATATTTGTTTAGAAATGCCAGCGATTCTAAAAATGATTTAGACTAATCTTCCGAGCTTGTACGTGACCGGCAGTCTGATCATGAATGTTTCGAAGGGTCAAGAACCTAGCGATTTTATGGTATGTACAAGCTCGGAAGATTCGTCCACTTCCAAACCAAAAAAATTTTAGAATCGCTTGGCATTTCTAAACAAACATCTGATATTCACAATAGGTTTGAATAAGACTTTCTGCCAGAATTCTGTAAAAATTTCTGAACTACTGGCCTGAGCTGAAATTTTCGAAGTGTTGAGAGGACAGCGATTATATGGTATGCCCAAGTTCAGCTTTTTCGTCAAATAAAAAGTCAAAATAGTTTTTGGACTCGCCCAATATTTCTAAAAAACATCTAATACCCTCAAGAAGTTTAAAAGAACCTTTCAGTGGAAATTATGTGAAAATTTCTGACCATGCCCGGCTGCCGGGCATGTTATAAGCCACAGTGATCTTTTTTTTGTGGCAGATTTTGAGTACCATGTCGTAAAATGTATTGTTTCAATTTAACTTTAGCACAGGAGGAGTTGAAATCGAAGAAAATGAAAGACGAAGAGCAGCGACAAAGGAAGCCAGCGCTTCAGGTAAAATAGTTCAGTCAGCAGAAATTTAGTATTTATGAATCAGGGTCTCAAAGAGTGGGGGGAGGGGGGGTCCCTGGAGCCCCGAATTTTCTTTCTTGGAGCCCGAAGCCCGATCATTTCACTGGCTGGAGCCCTGATTTTTTTGGGTTGTGTAATCTGGAGCTCAGAGACATTTTCTGCAGAGCTTACCTCCCTTACTTTTAAAGGGAAAAATCAATTAATTGGTGGATCATTTTGCTCTAAAGCAAAATTTCATTGTGAAAAATAACTGGCCAGGAGAGACATGCTGGTCCAGCAAGCACAATTACACAATAAAATCACAGTCCCATTAGCCAGGATCCCGGTATTGCAATGCCAGCATGCCAACTGACCAGGGTGGCTTAGTTGTCATATAATCAGGCCCGACAATATTTTCATTTTATTATTTTTGATTCTTTTTATTTTCATTTCATTATTGTTGATTCTTTTTTATCTTTCTATTTGTTAAGCCCCAACCAAAGGATCATGACAACATTTCAACAAAACACATTGCAACACCAACTTTCTGTAAAATGAATATAGACCAATTTCTATGAGGGAAAATTAAATTATCGCCCTAAACGTGAACTTAGGCAATACTTGCAATCCCCTAGAACTTACTGTATGCTTCGGTGCTCTAATAATTTCTGTCGAGTCTCCGGTCACAATGACTGGCCAAGTAAGTTTTAGCTCGGTCAAACATTGTTTCTGGCCGGACAAATTTAACGTGTAATATTTCCCTATTTAAAATTTGAGACCAGTGTTTTGAAACCCCGTATCTTTTTCGCCACAAATCTATTTTCTTTTCAGATCAACAATACAAAATAGAAACAATGAAAACTTTATTTCAGCTTGTATGATCAAATGTGACCGGTCAACATTACCAACAAAACAAAAGTTTGACCGGTCAAATCCAAATCAGTCCGGACATTGTCCGTTGACCGGCCTTTATTTCTAGCCCTGCACTTGGAACATATTTAAACATTGTTGGCTAAAATTGTGTGCCTTTATCATAAAAATGCATCAAATTGTTGCATTTTGTGCTTTGCTTTCTTTCTATTTTTGTGCTTTCACAAATTGTTCAGCAAACGGTCCAATTAAAAAAGTTCCTGGAAGCCAGTAAATTTATGGAATTATGTGTACATTCAAGGTCTTCCTGCTCTTAATGGAGACAGTTTTTGGGTGAAGATGGGCTTAACCCTTTCACTCCCAAGGGGTTCTCCGTTGACGAGTAAAATCGTCTGGCGTTAGACAGAGTAAAATCTATAAGTGCCATTTGGCACTCTTGGGAGTGAAAGGGTTAAACTAAATTAAATGCCGTCGAGATAAACAATCAAGGGGCAAAGTTGGAAGAAAATCTATGAGCAGTTCTTTTTCTAGGGAATCACCTTAATTTTGCCTTTGGGTGACTAGGAAAACTTCCTTTAATCATAACAACTTATGGGCACCCTGTGATTTTACTTTGACCACAATCTTTACAATGTTGTGATATGTTGTGTTAAAATGTTGTCCTTTGGCCAGAGCTTTTCTGCACGTCATC
>CAXHUQ010001354.1:0-14471 GCA_964020085.1 Micromussa lordhowensis | reverse complement strand
CTTTGCAGTCTTATAGTTGTGGAAGTAAAGCGTGACCTCTTCTGATCCCTTCACCAAGAGGACATTCTTATCTTTGACCTGCGCAGGATGAAATTGTTGCCAGTTGGTTTGAATCTCTAGCGTGCGAACTTCGACGCCGCGGCCCGGCGGAATGAAAACATACATTGCCAAGATAACCAAGTCGCAGCATTCCCGGGCCTTATCTCTTTTGTTGACAGCCATCTCAAAGTAATCTCTCTGCACGCTGCACGCATTCACAATCTGTTCCCTGCAAAATGTTGCATAGTGATATTAGGCTGCAGTTATTCATACATGTAGGTTTCAGACATGGATACACAGAGGGTAGAGAGGACTACTCTATCCTCTTTTAAAATTAAATGACAAAGAAGTGAAACGTTTTTCAACAAAGTCTCAAGAGTTGGTTAATTTTCAATTCACTAAATTCTAATTACCCTCTGATGACAATCAGTAAGGTTTATACTGTTTACAATGTCAAAAATAGCTTTTAGTTAGAAACACGCACTTCCAAGTTTACAAAACATGTTTCGGATAATCAACATCCGTCGTCAGTTGCGAATACAGTTGCAGTGTCAAAAAATTACAACGAAAGTGTTAAATTGACATGGCCTCCTTAATTTTCAGTTGAAAGGACGCAGAGGTACTGTCAAGGATGGAAAAGGCATTCTCTCAGCACAAAGTTCTGCATGTTTTTGAGTCATAACTGTGCGAGTTCTTATGTGTGTTTCTACCTAAAAGTTATTTCATGTCTGTTGCCATTTGGCTTGGCCGTACGTTTTCGCAGGACAGGTGACACGTTAAAACTGCATGACAAGCTCTCCTGTCACCCAACACAAAGCAGTAAAATAATATTACTAGCGCTTACCAGTCAAGCCAACGGTTCAGAAGCGTCAGCTCTTCCTTAGTTTGAGGACGTTCGACATCGCCTTGACGCTGTAGAAGTGTTGCCTGTGTTCTTAGCTGCTTAATGACAGGGATGTCCTGGTAAACGGGTGCGCTCTCCCGGTGAAGGAATTTCGCAGGATACAGAAGCGAAGAGCAGTGGTTGGATATGGTGGCAGCTGACAAATTTCGTTGGTCCTGCAAAAGGAGAGAGAGAGAGAGAGAGAGAAAAAAAGCATTACACTGTTTATCAAGATTCAGGAAGTAGCCCTGAACAGTCAGTCGAAAACAATAACTAACAAGCTTTAATGGAAGAGGACGATTATGTTGGCACATCTTTTCTAATCGATAAATTTCAAAATAAATACTCAAAATAGCTTTGTCTAATTGCGATTTCTATTTCATCCATTTATTCATTTACCTACTTATTTACCTACTTATTTATTTATTTATTTATTTATTTGCTAGACGTGCATTTGTTTCATCTCTTTACTGGTATGTAACACTAACATTTGATTTACTCTTTAAACAGTCTTACTCGCTACCCGCCTAGATTAGCCTCAGCTATTTGCGGGTTAGCGTTGTTTTTGTAAAATTTTGTTGATTTAATAATAAACTTGAACTTGAACTTGAAACTTGAAAATAACTATCAAGTACAGCAAAGAAAAAGGCCACAGCAGCAAAGCCAAGGTCCAAGATTTGGATGAAAAATTACAGAGCTGTACCAAAAATTGCGAAAATGACCCGTCGAAAGAAAACCTTGAAGAACTGGAATGTTTACAAGCAACAAGTATTTCTTAAATTTAGAAAAATCAAATAAGAAAAAAAAGCTGTGTACGGAAAATTGTTACAGGTGACGGAACAATTACAGCTAATCCCATGTTGTGCAAATCGAAATTGTAACAATGCAATAAGATTGTTTGGATTATTTCCCTGAGTAACAATAGGTTCCGGGTCTAAGTCGATATCACCTGAAGTAAATAACTTTGCCCTTGAAGCACAATAGCTATGATTTCATTTCTTACACTTCATATTGAACAACATGTACAAGTTCATCATCAAAGACAACTGACACTTGAGCGGCCCTTTTATGTTTCGCAGTTCTTGTTTTGAAAACAAACACAATCAAGAGCAAAATACAACTTTCACCCTTTTGCACGAGTGATTCCAACTGGTTTACATATACACATATTTCTGGTTTTGAGATAAAATTTTTTCTAATGCTGATCACTGTCAGTGGTAAATAAGTTCAGAATTTTCTTCCACGGTAATCTCGATGGTAGAATTGGGCATTCCGCAAAGTTTGGAAAAGTCAATATCAATTGGTTTACCGTCGACATATTGATTTGTTTACATCTGAGCGAGTGACACATATTCTGCCCCCTAACAATTAGTCGTTTCTACGCTCCGCGTATCCACGACTAAAAAAAAATATTTTTGTTCAGTAAACATGCCTTAAACTGTTACAAGCTCAATTTTGTGGTCAAAAAAATGCAGGGCTCGACTCGTACACCGGGAAGTACGGTTTTAACAAGAATAACAATAGTTGTAAATATCACTTTTTAGAAGTGAAATTTTGACCTCACGTACTTGCAGGAAAACAAATTCTGCAGTCAATAAGATGAATTCACGCATCAGATACTGTAATCGATATACCCTGAAACACGACTGTGTCTGGCGTGCAAATTTCAGGCTGAAACGTTCGTTGAACTTTACAGTATGAACTGATTCCACAAATTTTTATAACGGAAACTGTGGTAGTTTCCGTTCAGAAAACACAATCTTTCTGAAGACTTTAGTCTCCTTTGAGCAGATGTTTACAAATGGATTTCAAAACTAGAAACATAAATGACACGTCACAACATGGCCGCTCAATTTCGGCCCAGTTCCCACGCAAACGTCAAAAAATTCATTACACGTCACCTTGAGAAAATCCAGATAAGATTCCAACAGAGACTGACGTAGGAAGACGTCGGGTTGCAGTATCACACCAGGGCGAGACCTCAAGAATCCAAGAAAGCCTAAGGGCATGAAAAGGGAAAATCAATTCGTTTGCACATCGTAAAATCGTTAAATTATTGAACAACACTGTGCGAGCGAAATAACTCAGACAATAAACTCACATAATATTCTTTCCTGGGTTTTCTGGTATGTCGATGTTGCCAAAGGTCTTGCTTGTCTTTCCAGCTGGACTGGACGAGTGAAGAAGGTTTTCAGTTCGCGCAGAAATGTCTGCATTTCCAGCGGCAATTGTCCAATGTCCAATGCATATGACTGTTTGCGAAGTTTGAATTCGGTCATGGGTACGACGCAGTTGCTTTCTTCTTCTGTTGATTCTTCTGGTTTTTCTTCTGTTGATTCTTCTGGATTTTCTGGTGATTCTTCTGGTTTTTCTGGTGATTCTTCTGCTGTCGTTTCTTCTGTGCACGTGGTTGCTCCTTCTTCGATCAGATCGTCGCAATCAACGTCTGTTTCTGTCTGCAACATGAAATTGCTCGTGCGTGGCCTCTTAGAAGGCGTTTGGAGCTGAATATCGGATTCATCTGAGCTCGACTCGTCTGAAGAAGTCAGCCGGTAGGAAACGATGGACTGCATGGCGCCGAGGGAAGAGGTGAAAAAGATCGAAGTTCACAGAGTTTTTCGTGGTCATTCGGTCAAAACAGAGATCCATTGACGAAATGGCTGACGGGAATTTTTTCATTCTCGTTCCCATATCCCTTTTTGAGGCCTCTAACCCAGGAGAGCTGGAAACTAGCAAAGGATCCAGCTCTTGTGGAGTGGGAAGAATTCAATTGTCAGCTCTCAGGCAATAATTCTAGCTTTTTTTTTGACCGAAACGTCGCTTTCTGTTATGTAAGGCGGGTATTTTAAGCTTTCGAGTGCAAATATTTTGAAGCCAATATTGTCCACTTTTCATGCATTTCTCACTTTACCAAACAAAGCTTTAAAGCGCGAAAAAGGTACCCTTTTTTCAGGTTGAAGCGATCTCTTTAAAAGCGCGGAAAAGGTACCTTATTCTGCGGTTAAAAATCTTTTTTTTTTCTTAAAAGGTACCTTTTTTAACTTTTCAACTAATCGACTCGCATTAACAAATAAGGTAACAATTTTGCATTTGTTCTATGAGAAATAAATGCAGAAAGTTTATTTTTCTGCTCTTTTCAATTAGCAGAGTTGATCTTTTTGTAAAAAAAGCAGAATTGCCGGAATCATTCTATGACTGACCGCTGCGTATTTTGTTAGTCCACAAGGGAAGTCATAGTGGACTCACAAAAAAAATTCTAATTAACTCTGGTTTCGTTCGATTTTTCTGAAATTTTAACACAATAAAGATGGATTGCTAAGAAACATATTTAGTCTTTGCCGATGTATAGTAGCTATTAACTCTAAAGAGATATATCGCTTCGAAGTCGGTGATTTGAAGTCGTTGGATTCGAACGAAGAGAATACTAAATACGCTAAAAAGGTGTTGAGTGAGGGCTATGGACTCAGTGAAAGGTTCCAGCAATTCTACTTTTCTAGAAAAAGATCAACTCTTCCACTTGAAAAGAGCAGAAAATTTAACTTTCCGCATTAATTTTTAGCGATCTCTTTAAAAGCGCGGAAAAGGTACCTTATTCTGCGGTTAAAAACGTTCCTGGATGAAAAGCGGACAATATTGACGCTAAAATATTTTCATCCGAAAGCTTAAAATGCCCGCTTTTTTTTTCTTACCTTCGTACAGGTGACTAACAAGAAAACGTACAACAGAAGGTCCTAATACTGAAATGTTGAACAGCGATATTTAAACAAGTGCTCAGTTATAAGGTAAAGTTTCGCACTTGTGAAATGATGGTACACGTTCTGTCTGTGTGTCCTGTCCTTTGGATTGTTACTAGAAATCGCTCTGAATTCTTCTAAAGTATATAACTATGCGTTATATGACCGGTTTACAAAATTCAATTGGTAATTGTATCATAGAAAAAACGCGCTTCGAATAGTCATGTTTTGCTTATCATGGAATACGGCTAAGTGTCCTACTTTGAAACACGCGAGTAACTTTCCTTGTGAAATATTTAACTTAAGCACTTCATATTAGGCAGGCGATAACGATGAACAGTTCTAAACAAGTACTGGGAATTTTGTTGTCAAACTTTAAAAAATGAGGAAGATAGAGCATTCTGAAAATGTCTTATGAAAACTTGACGATATTTAGGGCATGCGCAGTACTTTATCAAAGACAGTGACAACTTCTGCGTATATTGAATAGGTAAATATCATGCACAGTTTTTCTGTTTCAAAGCATTTGTCAATTGCTCTACGATTTTCAAAGTTACGACTATCGTAAAATAAGAAGAAATGTATGAAAAAATTCGGTACATGCGCAGTAACGACAAATTCAACGTACGCGCCTCAAATTGTGCACACTGTAAACTTAGACAGAAACAAACAACTTGTGTAAATTTTGTAGTAAAACGTTAAAAACACATGAAAAGGCAGTATTTTGAAATTTTAAGACAATGTATTGGAAAATTACGATGTTTAGAGCATGCGCAGTAACTACCAATTGAACGTACGAACATGAAATTGTGCACACTGTAAACTTAGACACAGGCAAACAACTTGTATAAATTTTGTGGTTAAAAAGTAAAAACACACGAAAATATAATACTTTGAAATTTGAAGAGAATGTATGGGGAAATGTTTATTGAAAAATGCAGCACATGCGCAGTAATGACCAATTGAACGTACGAAAATGACATTATACACACTGTAAACTTCGACACAGACAAACAACTTGTATAAATTTTGTGGCTAAAAGGTAAAAAGACACGGAAATATAATACTTTGAAATTTTAAGACAATCGATGGGAAAGTGTTTGCGCGGGAACTGTTGTGTGCACATTCCACGTTCCGTTCTTATAGGATTTAAAATGCTTACAAGGGGGAACAAACTCTTAATTGTGCAAGGAATAAGTCTTACCCGTCCAAGGAGCGAATTTTCTGATTCAGAAGTGCAGCTTATGCGAAATAAATTGAAATCGAGTTCGGCAATTTCAAGTGTTCGCCGCGCGCGTGAATTTTGTAAAATGAGCATAGTTAACTCGAAGTGTAATATTTCCTCTAAAAAGCAGGTATACAACTATATTCTTCCGTATAAGCAAACCCTACAGAATCTAGTACACTGAAAATCTGAATTCTCTTTTCAAGTATACACTATAACTGTGTACTGAAATGTTGAACAGCCATATTTAAACAAGTGCTCAGTTATAAGGTGAAGTTTCGCACTTGTGAAATGATGGTACACGTTCTGTCTGTGTGTCCTGTCCTTTGGATTGTTACTAGAAATCGCTCTGAATTCTTCTAAAGTATATAACTATGCGTTATATGACCGGTTTACAAAATTCAATTGGTAATTGTATCATAGAAAAAACGCGCTTCGAATAGTCATGTTTTGCTTATCATGGAATACGGCTAAGTGTCCTACTTTGAAACACGCGAGTAACTTTCCTTGTGAAATATTTAACTTAAGCACTTCATATTAGGCAGGCGATAACGATGAACAGTTCTAAACAAGTACTGGGAATTTTGTTGTCAAACTTTAAAAAATGAGGAAACGCGGAAGCGCGGAAACGCGGAAACGCGGAAGCTCATAGACATAAATTCTCACCGGAGTGTACATTTTCGAAATCCGAGTAGATACATATACAGTCATACCTCTATCACACGTACACCGAAAGGACAGAGCGAGGTGTCCCTATTTGAGAGGTTTCTATTTTGCAGGTCATTATTATAATCACATCTCTTAAACGAAAATGGTGATCTATCATTTCAATTTTATTTTCCGAAACAGTGCTTGGTAGAGAACATTCAGGTAAATTTTCAAAAAAACTCATCGCTAAATTTTATTTCTCAGGAATCACCTTAAATGGCGCCGATTGGATCCCTTAGGCAAAAGTTTTGACTAATTAACTCTGGTTTCGTTCGATTTTTCTGAAATTTTAACACAATAAAGATGGATTGCTAAGAAACATATTTAGTCTTTGCCGATGTATAGTAGCTATTAACTCTAAAGAGATATATCGCTTCGAAGTCGGTGATTTGAAGTCGTTGGATTCGAACGAAGAGAATACTAAATACGCTAAAAAGGTGTTGAGTGAGGGCTATGGACTCAGTGAAAGGTTCCAGCAATTCTACTTTTCTAGAAAAAGATCAACTCTTCCACTTGAAAAGAGCAGAAAATTTAACTTTCCGCATTAATTTTTAGCGATCTCTTTTAAGACAATCGATGGGAAAGTGTTTGCGCGGGAACTGTTGTGTGCACATTCCACGTTCCGTTCTTATAGGATTTAAAATGCTTACAAGGGGGAACAAACTCTTAATTGTGCAAGGAATAAGTCTTACCCGTCCAAGGAGCGAATTTTCTGATTCAGAAGTGCAGCTTATGCGAAATAAATTGAAATCGAGTTCGGCAATTTCAAGTGTACGGCGCGCGCGTGAATTTTGTAAAATGAGCATAGTTAACTCGAAGTGTAATATTTCCTCTAAAAAGCAGGTATACAACTATATTCTTCCGTATAAGCAAACCCTAAAGAATCTAGTACACTGAAAATCTGAATTCTCTTTTCAAGTATACACTATAACTGTGTACTGAAATGTTGAACAGCGATATTTAAACAAGTACTCAGTTATAAGGTGAAGTTTCGCACTTGTGAAATGATGGTACACGTTCTGTCTGTGTGTCCTGTCCTTTGGATTGTTACTAGAAATCGCTCTGAATTCTTCTAAAGTATATAACTATGCGTTATATGACCGGTTTACAAAATTCAATTGGTAATTGTATCATAGAAAAAACGCGCTTCGAATAGTCATGTTTTGCTTATCATGGAATACGGCTAAGTGTCCTACTTTGAAACACGCGAGTAACTTTCCTTGTGAAATATTTAACTTAAGCACTTCATATTAGGCAGGCGATAACGATGAACAGTTCTAAACAAGTACTGGGAATTTTGTTGTCAAACTTTAAAAAATGAGGAAACGCGGAAGCGCGGAAACGCGGAAGCTCATAGACATAAATTCTCACCGGAGTGTACATTTTCGAAATCCGAGTAGATACATATACAGTCATACCTCTATCACACGTACACCGAAAGGACAGAGCGAGGTGTCCCTATTTGAGAGGTTTCTATTTTGCAGGTCATTATTATAATCACATCTCTTAAACGAAAATGGTGATCTATCATTTTAATTTTATTTTCCGAAACAGTGCTTGGTAGAGAACATTCAGGTAAATTTTCAAAAAAAATCATCGCTAAATTTTATTTCTCAGGAATCACCTTAAATGGCGCCGAGTGGATCCCTTAGGCAAAAGTTTTGACTAGATGATGGGATGCAAAAGAGAGAAAACACTTATTTGCGCTAATATTCAAGTCATTACTGCACTTTTCAATAACATGCGGACTCTAAAACATTTTTAGAGCATGGCATAATGGCTCATAGCCCATGATCGCTAAGCCAATGAAAACTCTTGAATATTAAATTATTTGCAGATAAAAAATACTAAAAAGGCAAACTGTCAGAATCAAACAAGACTCTTCAGGGGATTTAATGACAATAATATTCATAACCATGCTTTATATACTATAAAATTTACATAATTACCATTTGAAATGTCTAAATGGCAAGGTTTGGGCTAGAGGCTTAAGATAAAATTCGGTAAATGCTGAAAGGTTTTCAATGGCGGTGCGCAGCACGATGTAATGAGCCGAAGGGGATTCCCCTGGATGGGTTTTGATGGTTCCAAAAGCCTTGTCAGGCTTGGCATTGCCATTGACAACCCAATTAGCAATTTCTTCTTATATATATAGAAATATATAAAGGTAGAATAAACAGAAGAAGATGCGAACTTTTCTCTTTGTGGTCTTTAATACATGGACGTTTCGCCCGTTCGGGCTTCTTCAGCACTTACAAAATCGATACTTGGATGTTGGTTAACCAACATCGTTTACACATCTATAGAAAAATATAAATATAAAAATATAAAAACATATATGTATATACACACATATAACTTAACTTAACTTATTATATTAAATTATTTCCAGATAAAAAATAACTGTCAGAATCAAACTAGTTTGTTATTCAGTTGGAGCTAAAGAAAATTTTAAGCCCAACAGGGTTTTATGTTCTAATATCTATAGGAGTGTGGCTAATTTTGGATACCTATTTGGCGTTCCTGGCCCTTAATCCAAGGGAAGTTGATGGGGTGTGGTTTCTTTGTACTTGTATCCATAGTATCAAGTCAGTCTGACTTGTGCTGAGTGAAGAACATGCTATATACTTAGTAGAATTAGCATAGCTTTCAGGCATTGACTATGATTTTAAGGCAGTTTAGTGTCCAATGATTGAGGCAATATTTAAATAAACAATAAACTTATTTGATTGTACCATTACTACTTGGATAACCCAGTAACTCTAGAGCTGAGACAAAAGTCCCGACTTGTGGAAGGGATGCCGCTTTCCGGTGGATGTCACAAATGATTCCCTGACAACTCAAGAACAGGATCCATCCACAAAGACCAAGTTCCGGAATCAACTTACTAACTCTTGGTTTAGATTTCCAGATCACCAGTAGGAGACCTTCTTTGTCAAGCTTCCATGCCACACCCTGTCAAAACAAGACCTCAAAACCAGAGAGATATCACAGTTGTCAGGATTTGACTATCATTATTGTACAACGAAATTTATTTAGTTGATAAAATCCTTTCAGACATCACATCAACTATAAATAAAAGCTAACATAAAAAATATATCTATATGTACATATGCATAACTTAAATAAAAGTAGCTGTATCAAGGTAACAAGATAAATGAATGAAAATTTATAATTAATATTTATTGAGGCAATTTCTTGCAAAGGGCTTTCATGTGATATGATGTCATCAGCCTGAATTTTTCCACAGAAGGGAGGACAAGAGATTCTATTGTCAATTTCTGCTTATGCTAGATCAAGTGTGGAGTGTAGAACTTGAAGTAAGCACTGCTGAGTTACTCCATAAGACACTGGGCTTTACTGGGCCCGTTGGACATGGTTGGACCTGGTTTTCGAAACATATATAATAAGATAATGAATGATAAGATAATGAATTGAAGACTTCATCAAAGACTACACTTTCATCCCAACAAGCCTGTTAGGTGATCTCTCACTCTTCAGGGGGATTTTAGAGACAATAATATTCATAGCCATGCTTTATACACTATACAATTTACATACCGGTAATTACTGTTGCAGAGAATTTGAAATGTCTAAATATTTAAATAAACAATAAACTTATTTGATTGTACCATTACTACTTGGATAACCCAGTAACTCTAGAGCTGAGACATGCCAAAAGTCCCGACTTGCGGAAGGGATGCCGCTTTCCGGTGGAGGTCACAAATGATTCCCTGACAACTCAAGAACAGGATCCATCCACAAAGACCAAGTTCCGGAATCAACTTACCAACTCTTGGTTTACATTTCCAGATCACCAGTAGGAGACCTTCTTTGTCAAGCTTCCATACCACACCCTGTCAAAACAAGACCTCAAAACCAGAGAGATATCACAGTTGTCAGGATTTGACTATCATTATTGTACAACTAAATTTATTTAGTTGATAAAATCCTTTCAGACATCACATCAACTATAAATAAAAGCTAACATAAAAAATATATCTATATGTACATATGCATAACTTAAATAAAAGTAGCTGTATCAAGGTAACAAGATAAATGAATGAAAATTATAATTAATATTTATTGAGGCAATTTCTTGCAAAGGGCTTTCATGTGATATGATGTCATCAGCCTGAATTTTTCCACAGAAGGGAGGACAAGAGATTCTATTGTCAATTTCTGCTTATGCTAGATCAAGTGTGGAGTGTAGAACTTGAAGTAAGCACTGCTGAGTTACTCCATAAGACACTGGGCTTTACTGGGCCCGTTGGACATGGTTGGACCTGGTTTTCGAAACATATATAATAAGATAATGAATGATAAGATAATGAATTGAAGACTTCATCGAAGACTACACTTTCATCCCAACAAGCCTGTTAGGTGATCTATCACTCTTCAGGGGGATTTTAAAGACAATAATATTCATAGCCATGCTTTGTACACTATACAATTGACATACCGGTAATTACTGCCGCAGAGAATTTGAAATGTCTAAATATTTAAATAAACAATAAACTCATTTGATTGTACCATTACTACTTGGATAACTTAGTAACTCTAGAGCTGATACATGCAAAAACTCCCGACTTGTGGAAGGGATACCGCTTTCCGGTGGATGTCACAAATGATTCCCTGACAACTCAAGAACAGGATCCATCCACGAAGACCAAGTTCCGGAATCAACTTCCCAACTCTTGGGTTAGATTTCCAGATCACCACTAGGAGGCCTTCTTTGTCAAGCTTCCTTGCCATACTCTGTCAAAACAAGACCTCAAAACCAGAGAGATAGCACAGTTGTCAGGATTTGACTATGATTAAGACAGTTTAGTGTGCTATTATTGTACAACTACATTTATTTAGTTGATAAAATCCTTTCAGACATCACATCAACAATAAATAAAAGCTAACATAAAAAATATATCTATACGTACATATGCATAACTTACATAAAAGTAAATATATCAAGGTAGCAAGATAAATGAATGAAAATTTATAATTAATATTATAATTATAATTATATTGAGGCAATTGATTGCAAAGGGCTTTCATGTGATATGATACCATGAGCCTGAATTTTTCCAAGACCAATAATTTCTATAAGACCAAGTGTCTTATAGAGTAACTTAAGCAGTGCTTACCTGAAGTTATACACTCCAAACTTTATATAGCATAACCAGGAAATGAAACTAGAATCTCTTGGCCACCTGTGGAAATATTTAGGCTCATGTCATCATATCACAGGAAAGCCCTTTGCAAGCAATTGCATCAATAATGGCACACTAGACAGCCTTTAAATCATAGTCAATGCCTGAAAACTGTGCTATCTCTACCTAGTATATAGCATGTTCTCCACTCAGCACAAGTCAAAGCCACTTGATACTAGGCATAAGAGTACAAAGAAACCACACCCAAACACCTTCACTTGGATTACGGGACAGGAACTCCAAATAGATATCCAAAATTAGGCACACTCCTGGAGATATTAGTACATAAAACCCTGTTGGCTTAAAATTTTAATTTGGCTTCAACTTAATAACAAACTAGTTTGATTCTGACAGTTTTGCATATTTCTGATATACAACCCCAACCTCTGTCGAGAAAAGTCAAAGTCAAATTGAAATTGAAATCCAAAAAATCGAAATGGCTTAATCAAGTCAAGCTGGTTTGATAAAGTTTACAGACGAAAATAACTTAATAGCACCATATTAACAGACCCCATTTTCAAAACTCCAGGTAGATATAGATATATGTATTATAATAAGATAATGAATTGAAGACTTCATCAAAAACTACACTTTCATCCCAACAAGCCTGTTCCGTGATCTCTCACTCTTCAGGGGGATTTTAAAGACAATAATATTCATAGCCATGCTTTATACACTATAAAATTTACATACCACTAATTACTGTTGCAGAGAATTTGAAATGTCTAAATATTTAAATAAATGATAAACTAAGACATTTCTTAACTCTGGACTTAAAAATATTCTCATTTGTTCCATCAGGTGACATCTATAACAGCCTCAAGTGAGAAATCAGTCTTATAAAGTGTCATTTGGAGTGGCTCGACTAACAAAATGGCTATCAACTTGAAGTGCCAGCTTTCAAGCTGAAACGTTGCTTTCCAGTGGACGCCACAACTGATTCCCTGACCCGGATGCATCCACAAACAACCAAGTTCAGGCCAACTCTTAGATCAGATTTCCAGATCAACTAGGTGGCCTTGTCAAGTTTCCTCGCCTTGTTACCCTGCCAAAACAATTACCCCAGTTTGTCAACTCACCAAAATAAAATCATGTTTCACAATACAGTTTCCTCCTCTGACTTGCACCGCTGAACTATGAAAGGTTCATACCTGTAGAATGCAGAATCGGCTTAATTCAGCCTGTTTGGGCAGCCTTGAACTGAAAATGAAAAATGAAAGTCAAGGTAAATCCAGTCCAACAGACCCCAAAAGACGTTCCTGGATCAAATTTTGCAGGGTGATTGTATGGTGACTGTATGGTTTGCAAGAAAATTTTTTCACTAGGCGGGCTCGAGAACAAACGTATGTATGTTGGGCAGGTGTACGTGGCAGTAGTTCACCCCCTTGGGGGGGAGAGAGGAGGGGCTTTTGACTCCAAAGTCAATTGCTTGGGGTGTGAATTTGGTGACTGTATGGTTTTGCAAGAAAATTGGCAGCAAGTCGAGAATAGTTGTGGAGACGGTGTTTTTTCACTAGGCGGGCTCGAGAACAAACGTATGTATGTTGGGCAGGTGTACGTGGCAGTAGTTCACCCCCTTGGGGGGGAGAGAGGAGGGGCTTTTGACTCCAAAGTCAATTGCTTGGGGTGTGAATTTGGTGACTGTATGGTTTTGCAAGAAAATTGGCAGCAAGTCGAGAATAGTTGTGGAGACGGTGTTTTTTCACTAGGCGGGCTCGAGAACAAACGTATGTATGTTGGGCAGGTGTACGTGGCAGTAGTTCACCCCCTTGGGGGGGAGAGAGGAGGGGCGTTTGACTCCAAAGTCAATTGCTTGGGGTGTGAATTTGGTGACTGTATGGTTTTGCAAGAAAATTGGCAGCAAGTCGAGAATAGTTGTGGAGACGGTGTTTTTTCACTAGGCGGGCTCGAGAACAAACGTATGTATGTTGGGCAGGTGTACGTGGCAGTAGTTCACCCCCTTGGGGGGGAGAGAGGAGGGGCGTTTGACTCCAAAGTCAATTGCTTGGGGTGTGAATTTGGTGACTGTATGGTTTTGCAAGAAAATTGGCAGCAAGTCGAGAATAGTTGTGGAGAGGGTGTTTTTTCACTAGGCGGGCTCGAGAACAAACGTATGTATGTTGGGCAGGTGTACGTGGCAGTAGTTCACCCCCCGTTGGGGGAGAGGGGAGGGGCGTTTGACTCCAAAGTCAATTGCTTGGGGTGTGAATTTTGGTGACTGTATGGTTTTGCAATAATAACGAATAATGTATGGTTTTTATATTGCTACTATTGTGCTTTACCTTCCATATTTTTCTATTGTGATGTATGTGTGTCCGTCCGACCTAAATTATCCTAAACAAATTGTAATGCTGCCTGCCTGCCCCTTTTAAGTTTTCAGTTATTTCAGGCAGCCAGACCCCGTTATATTATTTTATCTCTATCTATTTGAATAATTTATCTGCATGTATGTAAGTTTATGGGGTAAATAAATTGTTGTTTTTGTTGTTACGAACCCTCGACTGTATGTGCCTCGGGTTTGCATAACTGTCTCGAATTCTCCCAGCCCTCCTCGTGTTTACATGAGGCTATATAAAGACGGAAAAAGTGCTCTATTGCTTAAATCGAAAGCAAATTATTACAGGACTATTAAATCTACCTTCCGATTGTGCTATATCATGCGATCCTGCGATGCT
>CAXHUQ010001353.1:0-11530 GCA_964020085.1 Micromussa lordhowensis | reverse complement strand
GGTTTACATTTCCAGATCACCAGTAGGAGACCTTCTTTGTCAAGCTTCCATACCACACCCTGTCAAAACAAGACCTCAAAACCAGAGAGATATCACAGTTGTCAGGATTTGACTATCATTATTGTACAACTAAATTTATTTAGTTGATAAAATCCTTTCAGACATCACATCAACTATAAATAAAAGCTAACATAAAAAATATATCTATATGTACATATGCATAACTTAAATAAAAGTAGCTGTATCAAGGTAACAAGATAAATGAATGAAAATTTATAATTAATATTTATTGAGGCAATTTCTTGCAAAGGGCTTTCATGTGATATGATGTCATCAGCCTGAATTTTTCCACAGAAGGGAGGACAAGAGATTCTATTGTCAATTTCTGCTTATGCTAGATCAAGTGTGGAGTGTAGAACTTGAAGTAAGCACTGCTGAGTTACTCCATAAGACACTGGGCTTTACTGGGCCCGTTGGACATGGTTGGACCTGGTTTTCGAAACATATATAATAAGATAATGAATGATAAGATAATGAATTGAAGACTTCATCGAAGACTACACTTTCATCCCAACAAGCCTGTTAGGTGATCTATCACTCTTCAGGGGGATTTTAAAGACAATAATATTCATAGCCATGCTTTGTACACTATACAATTGACATACCGGTAATTACTGCCGCAGAGAATTTGAAATGTCTAAATATTTAAATAAACAATAAACTCATTTGATTGTACCATTACTACTTGGATAACTTAGTAACTCTAGAGCTGATACATGCAAAAACTCCCGACTTGTGGAAGGGATACCGCTTTCCGGTGGATGTCACAAATGATTCCCTGACAACTCAAGAACAGGATCCATCCACGAAGACCAAGTTCCGGAATCAACTTCCCAACTCTTGGGTTAGATTTCCAGATCACCACTAGGAGGCCTTCTTTGTCAAGCTTCCTTGCCATACTCTGTCAAAACAAGACCTCAAAACCAGAGAGATAGCACAGTTGTCAGGATTTGACTATGATTAAGACAGTTTAGTGTGCTATTATTGTACAACTACATTTATTTAGTTGATAAAATCCTTTCAGACATCACATCAACAATAAATAAAAGCTAACATAAAAAATATATCTATACGTACATATGCATAACTTACATAAAAGTAAATATATCAAGGTAGCAAGATAAATGAATGAAAATTTATAATTAATATTATAATTATAATTATATTGAGGCAATTGATTGCAAAGGGCTTTCATGTGATATGATACCATGAGCCTGAATTTTTCCAAGACCAATAATTTCTATAAGACCAAGTGTCTTATAGAGTAACTTAAGCAGTGCTTACCTGAAGTTATACACTCCAAACTTTATATAGCATAACCAGGAAATGAAACTAGAATCTCTTGGCCACCTGTGGAAATATTTAGGCTCATGTCATCATATCACAGGAAAGCCCTTTGCAAGCAATTGCATCAATAATGGCACACTAGACAGCCTTTAAATCATAGTCAATGCCTGAAAACTGTGCTATCTCTACCTAGTATATAGCATGTTCTCCACTCAGCACAAGTCAAAGCCACTTGATACTAGGCATAAGAGTACAAAGAAACCACACCCAAACACCTTCACTTGGATTACGGGACAGGAACTCCAAATAGATATCCAAAATTAGGCACACTCCTGGAGATATTAGTACATAAAACCCTGTTGGGCTTAAAATTTTAATTTGGCTTCAACTTAATAACAAACTAGTTTGATTCTGACAGTTTTGCATATTTCTGATATACAACCCCAACCTCTGTCGAGAAAAGTCAAAGTCAAATTGAAATTGAAATCCAAAAAATCGAAATGGCTTAATCAAGTCAAGCTGGTTTGATAAAGTTTACAGACGAAAATAACTTAATAGCACCATATTAACAGACCCCATTTTCAAAACTCCAGGTAGATATAGATATATGTATTATAATAAGATAATGAATTGAAGACTTCATCAAAAACTACACTTTCATCCCAACAAGCCTGTTCCGTGATCTCTCACTCTTCAGGGGGATTTTAAAGACAATAATATTCATAGCCATGCTTTATACACTATAAAATTTACATACCACTAATTACTGTTGCAGAGAATTTGAAATGTCTAAATATTTAAATAAATGATAAACTAAGACATTTCTTAACTCTGGACTTAAAAATATTCTCATTTGTTCCATCAGGTGACATCTATAACAGCCTCAAGTGAGAAATCAGTCTTATAAAGTGTCATTTGGAGTGGCTCGACTAACAAAATGGCTATCAACTTGAAGTGCCAGCTTTCAAGCTGAAACGTTGCTTTCCAGTGGACGCCACAACTGATTCCCTGACCCGGATGCATCCACAAACAACCAAGTTCAGGCCAACTCTTAGATCAGATTTCCAGATCAACTAGGTGGCCTTGTCAAGTTTCCTCGCCTTGTTACCCTGCCAAAACAATTACCCCAGTTTGTCAACTCACCAAAATAAAATCATGTTTCACAATACAGTTTCCTCCTCTGACTTCCACCGCTGAACTATGAAAGGTTCATACCTGTAGAATGCAGAATCGGCTTAATTCAGCCTGTTTGGGCAGCCTTGAACTGAAAATGAAAAATGAAAGTCAAGGTAAATCCAGTCCAACAGACCCCAAAAGACGTTCCTGGATCAAATTTTGCAGGGTGATTGTATGGTGACTGTATGGTTTGCAAGAAAATTTTTTCACTAGGCGGGCTCGAGAACAAACGTATGTATGTTGGGCAGGTGTACGTGGCAGTAGTTCACCCCCCGTTGGGGGGAGAGGGGAGGGGCGTTTGACTCCAAAGTCAATTGCTTGGGGTGTGTGAATTTGGTGACTGTATGGTTTTGCAAGAAAATTGGCAGCAAGTCGAGAATAGTTGTGGAGAGGGTGTTTTTTCACTAGGCGGGCTCGAGAACAAACGTATGTATGTTGGGCAGGTGTACGTGGCAGTAGTTCACCCCCCGTTGGGGGGAGAGGGGAGGGGCGTTTGACTCCAAAGTCAATTGCTTGGGGTGTGAATTTGGTGACTGTATGGTTTTGCAAGAAAATTGGCAGCAAGTCGAGAATAGTTGTGGAGAGGGTGTTTTTTCACTAGGCGGGCTCGAGAACAAACGTATGTATGTTGGGCAGGTGTACGTGGCAGTAGTTCACCCCCCGTTGGGGGGAGAGGGGAGGGGCGTTTGACTCCAAAGTCAATTGCTTGGGGTGTGAATTTGGTGACTGTATGGTTTTGCAATAATAACGAATAATGTATGGTTTTTATATTGCTACTATTGTGCTTTACCTTCCATATTTTTCTATTGTGATGTATGTGTGTCCGTCCGACCTAAATTATCCTAAACAAATTGTAATGCTGCCTGCCTGCCCCTTTTAAGTTTTCAGTTATTTCAGGCAGCCAGACCCCGTTATATTATTTTATCTCTATCTATTTGAATAATTTATCTGCATGTATGTAAGTTTATGGGGTAAATAAATTGTTGTTTTTGTTGTTACGAACCCTCGACTGTATGTGCCTCGGGTTTGCATAACTGTCTCGAATTCTCCCAGCCCTCCTCGTGTTTACATGAGGCTATATAAAGACGGAAAAAGTGCTCTATTGCTTAAATCGAAAGCAAATTATTACAGGACTATTAAATCTACCTTCCGATTGTGCTATATCATGCGATCCTGCGATGCTGGCATCAGGCAGGTCGTCAAATGGCGGCCAGCTTATCCATCGACGGCCCTCACGAACTTCTCTGCGACTCAAGACATTTTCCTCGGACAGCAAAAAGGGACATTTAGCGCTTTCAGGCGACTGAAATACTAACTAGCCAGCTTCCGTGATCTACAAGAAACACGTCCGCCATTTTGCTTATCAACCTCGTTCCCAGGCAGCGCTCGGAAATATTTGCCTGGAAATTTTTCCGGCCTGGAAAAATGAAATTACCAACTTCCTGATTTTTTATCACAAACTTAAATTGTGGCTTGCTACTGAAATCGATTGGCACAGATCTCAGTTTTTCAAGATTCTCTGACAAAATGATAGAATGCAAGACAGATCTCATCAAGTCACTAAACTGTTTATTGTGTCAATAAATTCTAAGAATGAAATAATACAATGCAATTACAATGCAACACACATCTTATGAGAATTGCCGACTTAATCGGACTTGAGAACCTGCATAACGAAGGCTTATCCCCGACTACCAGTAACGAGTATTATTCTCACGATATCATTCCTACGACTGATTAAACTATTCTGGGAGTACATGTAGTGACTTTCACCACTCAAAACATAAATTGTCGACGTTGGGAGAACATCGGCGTTGATCAAATTCCTTTTCACCTCTTCACACGTTGTTCCTCAGTTCCCACCATGCAATCCGAACGCTCCCTACCGGCTGACTTCGTCCGACGAGTCAAGCTCAGATGAATGAAAAATATTAGCTCGCAATAAAATTCCCTCAATAATATTGTTGCTACAACTGATCAGACTATTCTGGGAATAAAGATAAATTTACACCATAACATTACTGCCATTTTTCCTGCCGTGTATTTCGACCTTCAAATACGACGGGAATTTGCCAGAACCAAACTTGATTTGCACAGGTAATCACGCGGTTTCGAGTTCAATTTGGAATCAATTTCAGAAAAGCTGAAAGTGCAAATTAATTCCAAATTGAACGAGAAAAAACCCGTGAAAACACTTGCGCGAAGGATGTTTTGAACTCTCTTCTCAGTGTTTTCATGCGGAATGAGCTGAATTTCCGATGAATTCGAAAGATATATTTAATGCCAAAATTGTCAGAGAATTTGAGTCCTGATCGACAGAAAAAAGCAGTTTGACATCATTCATGATCAAGAAATCACAGCTAAAAACAGACTGGCTTCTCAGACAAAAAGCCAGTTCATAGCACATGTGAGTGACAATTATTCTAATACGTCAATGCAATTCTTCCCACCAGCTGACTTCACCAGAGCAATGCAGATCCGATGAATTCGAAAAGGTAATTTGAATGCCAAAATTGAGCCCGGGCCCCTAAAATTCCATCTCATCATTCCAGACATTTCGATTATTGTTTTCAAAAGACTAAAAACATGCAGACTCACCAGTCAATGTTGAGAGAATTTCAGTCCTGATCAACGGTCTTCCAATAAAATTCCTTCTCACTACTATGTCGACAGTGAATTTCAAGACCAAAAAAATGTTGTGAGGAACTGTCAGCTGGTAAGATAATTCTATTGAACTGCGATGAAGTTTAAAGTTAAAAGTACATGTCAGAGTCTCGTGGCTAGTCATTAATTCAAGTCATTAATTCAAGTTTCCTCAGACAACACGTCAATGCAATTTTTCCCACCAGCTGACTTCACCAGAGCAATGCAGATCCGATGAATTTCGAAAAGGTAATTTGAATGCCAAAATTGAGCCCGGGCCCCTAAAATTCCATCTCATCATTCCAGACATTTCGATTATTGTTTTCAAAAGACTAAAAACATGCAGACTCACCAGTCAATGTTGAGAGAATTTCAGTCCTGATCAACGGTCTTCCAATAAAATTCCTTCTCACTACTATGTCGACAGTGAATTTCAAGACCAAAAAAATGTTGTGAGGAACTGTCAGCTGGTAAGATAATTCTATTGAACTGCGATGAAGTTTAAAGTTAAAAGTACATGTCAGAGTCTCGTGGCTAGTCATTAATTCAAGTCATTAATTCAAGTTTCCTCAGACAACACGTCAATGCAATTTTTCCCACCAGCTGACTTCACCAGAGCAATGCAGATCCGATGAATTTCGAAAAGGTAATTTGAATGCCAAAATTGAGCCCGGGCCCCTAAAATTCCATCTCATCATTCCAGACATTTCGATTATTGTTTTCAAAAGACTAAAAACATGCAGACTCACCAGTCAATGTTGAGAGAATTTCAGTCCTGATCAACGGTCTTCCAATAAAATTCCTTCTCACTACTATGTCGACAGTGAATTTCAAGACCAAAAAAATGTTGTGAGGAACTGTCAGCTGGTAAGATAATTCTATTGAACTGCGATGAAGTTTAAAGTTAAAAGTACATGTCAGAGTCTCGTGGCTAGTCATTAATTCAAGTTTCCTCAGACAACACGTCAATGCAATTTTTCCCACCAGCTGACTTCACCATAGCAATGCAGATCCGATGAATTTCGAAAAGGTAATTTGAATGCCAAAATTGAGCCCGGGCCCCTAAAATTCCATCTCATCATTCCAGACATTTCGATTATTGTTTTCAAAAGACTAAAAACATGAGGACTCACCAGTCAATGTTGAGAGAATTTCAGTCCTGATCAACGGTCTTCCAATAAAATTCCTTCTCACTACTATGTCGACAGTGAATTTCAAGACCAAAAAAATGTTGTGAGGAACTGTCAGCTGGTAAGATAATTCTATTGAACTGCGATGAAGTTTAAAGTTAAAAGTACATGTCAGAGTCTCGTGGCTAGTCATTAATTCAAGTCATCAATTCAAGTTTCCTCAGACAACACGTCAATGCAATTTTTCCCACCAGCTGACTTCACCAGAGCAATGCAGATCCGATGAATTTCGAAAAGGTAATTTGAATGCCAAAATTGAGCCCGGGCCCCTAAAATTCCATCTCATCATTCCAGACATTTCGATTATTGTTTTCAAAAGACTAAAAACATGAGGACTCACCAGTCAATGTTGAGAGAATTTCAGTCCTGATCAACGGTCTTCCAATAAAATTCCTTCTCACTACTATGTCGACAGTGAATTTCAAGACCAAAAAAATGTTGTGAGGAACTGTCAGCTGGTAAGATAATTCTATTGAACTGCGATGAAGTTTAAAGTTAAAAGTACATGTCAGAGTCTCGTGGCTAGTCATTAATTCAAGTCATTAATTCAAGTTTCCTCAGACAACACGTCAATGCAATTTTTCCCACCAGCTGACTTCACCAGAGCAATGCAGATCCGATGAATTTCGAAAAGGTAATTTGAATGCCAAAATTGAGCCCGGGCCCCTAAAATTCCATCTCATCATTCCAGACATTTCGATTATTGTTTTCAAAAGACTAAAAACATGAGGACTCACCAGTCAATGTTGAGAGAATTTCAGTCCTGATCAACGGTCTTCCAATAAAATTCCTTCTCACTACTATGTTGACAGTGAATTTCAAGACCAAAAAAATGTTGTGAGGAACTGTCAGCTGGTAAGATAATTCTATTGAACTGCGATGAAGTTTAAAGTTAAAAGTACATGTCAGAGTCTCGTGGCTAGTCATTAATTCAAGTCATTAATTCAAGTTTCCTCAGACAACACGTCAATGCAATTTTTCCCACCAGCTGACTTCACCAGAGCAATGCAGATCCGATGAATTTCGAAAAGGTAATTTGAATGCCAAAATTGAGCCCGGGCCCCTAAAATTCCATCTCATCATTCCAGACATTTCGATTATTGTTTTCAAAAGACTAAAAACATGAGGACTCACCAGTCAATGTTGAGAGAATTTCAGTCCTGATCAACGGTCTTCCAATAAAATTCCTTCTCACTACTATTTCGACAAAAAAATGTTTTGAGGAACTGTCAGCTGGTAAGATAATTCTATTGAACTGCGATGAAGTTTAAAGTTAAAAGTACATGTCAGAGTCTAGTGGCTAGTCATCTGTGAGGGATTTGTGAATAGATCGCAAGCTGTTATTCAAACGATAAAGTCCCACTTTATTCCTGACAGGTGTCATTTCCACGGGTACGAGACAAGCGACATCTTCGATCCACTGTTCTCCATCTAATTCAAGTTTGAAATAGTTCTTGTAGGCTTTGTACCACAGCAGAGAAGCCTTACCATTTGCTAAGAAAGCATGGACCTGTCCAATCAAAATTTTGGGACTTCTCAGTGTGCTGTCTTCTTCAATCAGTCCTACAAATTGGGCCAGCTTTATGTTGGTAGTAGCTGGTGGCTGCACATGAGAAGTGTCAGTGGCTGTGGTTTCCATCACGCCTGGATTAGAGACAACGTCCTGGGCATATTCTCTTGCTACGCGAACAGCGCATTCTTTCCTTTCGTTGGCTGTTCGTCTATCGTATGTTTTCTCAGCCTGTTTCCTGGAATGACCTAAAGCAGAAGCCAGCGAAGCTTTGAGGGCATCTGAAGCGTCACTATTGAAAAAACAAAACACACCGCAATAAGCGTGGATGTTGCAGCTTGCATTTCTAGGAAATGTTTGTTCCATCATTTGTTTTTGACGCATCTGTCCTCTTACTGATGGTAGCTAAGTTCACTTTGACAATGTTGTGACGAAATTATCCGTCTATTACATTTGTATGAGCTACGCAGTTTTTCTCGTTCAATTTGAAGTTAATCTGCAGGAGTGAGTTTTTCAAAAGGGTGAGATTGCATGAGCCACTTAGGGTAATGCAAGTTCATTGCAAATTGAAAAAGACAAAGCATACGACTACTTAATAATGATATAAACATGCACGTGAAAACTTTCTCTTTTCTTTCAGCCAATAAGCGATAAACTCTAGTTCTGAAGCTTGTTGTGATGAAAATCTCCTAACCCTAAACAAAAGTGTACACTTTCTTCATGTTGGGCTTTCTACAAATAAAGAAGTCAACTATTCAATACTTACTCTCTGCCATAAGCCCAGGTCACAAATGAACTCCGAATCATGTTGATGGATACCACAGTCCCTGTCAGTTTCTGGAAAAGGTTCTTAATGTGGCTTGAAAAGGAGGAACTGCTAAACATTGCTCCATTTCTGTTCTGCAATGAAGCAAATAGAACCAAAGTTAGGGTGAATGTTGTTGTTTGTACATCTCAAGGAGAATGAGTGTAAGGACAATTCACCCCCAAGTGGGGTTAAGAAATACTGACATTCACCCCTGAATTTTGAAAGATTCATTCCTGTGGAATGAAGAATCGGGTAAATTCACCCGTCTAGACTGCCGAGAATGCTAATTTGAACTAAACCACCCCACAACTGAAAATGAAAATGAAACTCCGAGGCAATGTACCCCAACACAACCCAAAAAACATTCCTGCATCAAATTTGGCAGGGTGATTGGCCTTTATTACAAGTCCCCAACTTTTATTTTGAGGGTGAATGCGTGGTTTTTGGAGGTGACTTCAGGATTCTTGAAGATAAATCCCAGAAACTTGGCCACAGTTGCTCCAATAGCAGGGTTAGGGTTTAGATTTCTAGTAGAATCGGGGGTGAATTTGCCCTTTTAATCACACCTAATGGATTGACAGCAAGTTACTGCATTATAGCTTGAGACTACTTACCAGAAGCAAGATGTCGCCACTTTCTTTGCCAACCAATTGGGGACGGTGATTGTTCACAAAGTCGAGGAGTATTTTGCACAGCTCATGATATGTCTATGGTCAGAAGAAAATGGTATGGATGAGTTTCCCTTTAAGTGCAACATCTTAGGAAGTATCGTGATATCATTAGAAAAATAATCACAGCATATGGGACTATGAAACAACTACTGGTTTATCCCAGAGAGAGAGAGAAAAAGAAACAAAAAACAACTGAATATTCGTACTAAATATCTGCTGCATTGTCTTACCTTCAGAGTAAGCTCCTGGCGGCCAAAGAACTTTGCAGTCTTATAGTTGTGGAAGTAAAGCGTGACCTCTTCTGATCCCTTCACCAAGAGGACATTCTTATCTTTGACCTGCGCAGGATGAAATTGTTGCCAGTTGGTTTGAATCTCTAGCGTGCGAACTTCGACGCCGCGGCCCGGCGGAATGAAAACATACATTGCCAAGATAACCAAGTCGCAGCATTCCCGGGCCTTATCTCTTTTGTTGACAGCCATCTCAAAGTAATCTCTCTGCACGCTGCACGCATTCACAATCTGTTCCCTGCAAAATGTTGCATAGTGATATTAGGCTGCAGTTATTCATACATGTAGGTTTCAGACATGGATACACAGAGGGTAGAGAGGACTACTCTATCCTCTTTTAAAATTAAATGACAAAGAAGTGAAACGTTTTTCAACAAAGTCTCAAGAGTTGGTTAATTTTCAATTCACTAAATTCTAATTACCCTCTGATGACAATCAGTAAGGTTTATACTGTTTACAATGTCAAAAATAGCTTTTAGTTAGAAACACGCACTTCCAAGTTTACAAAACATGTTTCGGATAATCAACATCCGTCGTCAGTTGCGAATACAGTTGCAGTGTCAAAAAATTACAACGAAAGTGTTAAATTGACATGGCCTCCTTAATTTTCAGTTGAAAGGACGCAGAGGTACTGTCAAGGATGGAAAAGGCATTCTCTCAGCACAAAGTTCTGCATGTTTTTGAGTCATAACTGTGCGAGTTCTTATGTGTGTTTCTACCTAAAAGTTATTTCATGTCTGTTGCCATTTGGCTTGGCCGTACGTTTTCGCAGGACAGGTGACACGTTAAAACTGCATGACAAGCTCTCCTGTCACCCAACACAAAGCAGTAAAATAATATTACTAGCGCTTACCAGTCAAGCCAACGGTTCAGAAGCGTCAGCTCTTCCTTAGTTTGAGGACGTTCGACATCGCCTTGACGCTGTAGAAGTGTTGCCTGTGTTCTTAGCTGCTTAATGACAGGGATGTCCTGGTAAACGGGTGCGCTCTCCCGGTGAAGGAATTTCGCAGGATACAGAAGCGAAGAGCAGTGGTTGGATATGGTGGCAGCTGACAAATTTCGTTGGTCCTGCAAAAGGAGAGAGAGAGAGAGAGAGAGAAAAAAAGCATTACACTGTTTATCAAGATTCAGGAAGTAGCCCTGAACAGTCAGTCGAAAACAATAACTAACAAGCTTTAATGGAAGAGGACGATTATGTTGGCACATCTTTTCTAATCGATAAATTTCAAAATAAATACTCAAAATAGCTTTGTCTAATTGCGATTTCTATTTCATCCATTTATTCATTTACCTACTTATTTACCTACTTATTTATTTATTTATTTATTTATTTGCTAGACGTGCATTTGTTTCATCTCTTTACTGGTATGTAACACTAACATTTGATTTACTCTTTAAACAGTCTTACTCGCTACCCGCCTAGATTAGCCTCAGCTATTTGCGGGTTAGCGTTGTTTTTGTAAAATTTTGTTGATTTAATAATAAACTTGAACTTGAACTTGAAACTTGAAAATAACTATCAAGTACAGCAAAGAAAAAGGCCACAGCAGCAAAGCCAAGGTCCAAGATTTGGATGAAAAATTACAGAGCTGTACCAAAAATTGCGAAAATGACCCGTCGAAAGAAAACCTTGAAGAACTGGAATGTTTACAAGCAACAAGTATTTCTTAAATTTAGAAAAATCAAATAAGAAAAAAAAGCTGTGTACGGAAAATTGTTACAGGTGACGGAACAATTACAGCTAATCCCATGTTGTGCAAATCGAAATTGTAACAATGCAATAAGATTGTTTGGATTATTTCCCTGAGTAACAATAGGTTCCGGGTCTAAGTCGATATCACCTGAAGTAAATAACTTTGCCCTTGAAGCACAATAGCTATGATTTCATTTCTTAC
>CAXHUQ010001352.1:0-14573 GCA_964020085.1 Micromussa lordhowensis | reverse complement strand
CATTCGTTTTGCTGAGCGGAAACATTAATTGGATTTTGGCAGGATTAAAACACAAGCTATGCTCACTAGCATAAGCTTCACACTGACATAACATTAGCCTCAGAGCAGAGGGTGAGGGTGCAAGCAACACTAGATCATCAGCATAGCAGAGTGCTCCAGTGAAAAAATGTCTAGAAAAACACCCAATCCCAGCATCTGTCAGCCTGGTGAGTAGATCATCCAAATAAACTGCAAAGAGAATTGGGGAAAGAACACCACCTTGACGAACTCAATTTGAAATAGGAAAGCTAACCGAGTTCTTGGAATTCCAGCAGATGTAGGCCTCCTGAGTAGAGTACCAACTAAGAAGAAATCTGGTAATAGGAGTTGGCAAGTTCTTATCAAGAAGTTTACGAAAAAGGAGTGTATGATCTACTCTATCAAATGCCTTGCTTGCATCAAGTAAACATCCATAGACAGAAGAGCCCCTTTGGATATACTTGGAGACAGTGCATTTGAGCAAACCAGTGCAGAGATCAGTTGAGAAACCACTTTAAAACCAAACTGAAGATTGGAGGACACAAAAAAGCTCTCATAGCACAACAGAATGGCCCTCTCAAGGACTTTGCTTAAGTTAGGAGCCAGAGCAATTGGCCGATAATTATCAGAATTGGAACGATCTTTATGTGGTTTGGGAATAGGCTTCAGAGCACAATTCCTGAGAGCAATAGGCATGTAGCCATGACAAAGCACAACTGTAAAATATTGGGCAAGAAAGCCAGAAATTACTGGTGCAGCAATAATGAAGTGGTTAGAAATAATTAATATTGTTCGCTATGCTAGAATAAAAGCGGGAGAGCCTGGGGACGAGGCTACAATAAACGCCGGTCTTGAATAGACGCCGGGCATAGGGCGCACATGACTGCTTTCTTCGATCGTATGGCTCAAAGCGTTTGCAGTTCAGGCTCAACGGGACTAAAGAGTAGCTAGCTAGTCTTAGAAAGGCTCAGAACACTGTAGAGAGAATCGCTTGAGCTGTTTCATGTCGGAAGAGATCTGATAGAAAATCTGAAGAGTTGTTGCTGGAGATGCAAGGTAAGAATAGACGCCTCTCTTGAATAAACGCCGGTCTTGAATAGACACCTGCTGGAAGACCCCAGGAAAGAAATACACGCCCGGGCTTCTATTTAAGGAAGTACGGTATGTTTATATGCACAACATGTACATACGATGCATGTCCTTCAAATTATACAATTACCTTTAAGAAGAACCACATAAAAGTGGTCATAGTAGACTTGAATCTAGTGTGTGAACTCTGATAGATGGAGGAGATGCTGGGAAATATTTCATAATGGTAGATGCGTTGTTCTTTAGCAGTGGAGAACGATGTGATCATGCTGATTATTCGACCTACAGATGCTGAAGCTTCACTTTTGGCCTGCGCAAGGTCTGCATACAGCTGTGTTGCTTCTGGCTCATCGGTGTGAATGGCAAAGGGAATCAGAATGCATCTTGTGGATGCCCTTCCTTTGATGTTTGTGAACATCCAATTAGCAGACACCATCGGGATAGTGAAGAAACGCTCGACTTTGTAGGATCGAGTTCCCCGAGGAGTATTGTTGTATGTATCCACAATGAGCTCTTCCCAAGTTTTCTTTGTTTGCTCGCTGATGTCATCAATGGCCAATGGAATGGTGGTTTTCTTTATTGCATCAAATAGGTATGATGGAGTGGTCTGGTTGTTGAAAAAGTGGGTTCCAAAGATTGACAATGCACAGAGTGTAGCTTGGGACTTGCAGGAACCAAAATCTCCAAATAGAAACGGCACGCCCATATGTTCACAAGTACTAACTACAACCTCATAGCTTGCTCCCATTGCACAGCTTGCAATTGATGCTAGACAGGCAATTGCATTGTCAGGCATAAATTTCTCAATTGCCTTGTATAGCCTCACTAGTGCTTCTCCAGCATCCAGTGGTGTTTGTACGGTGCAAGACAATGAAGAGCAGTCATCGATTAAGATGAATTTTGAATCTCCTGGTTCAAGCACAGTACCATACTGATCAGCGCAAACTTGAGCAGAAAAAATCCACTCATCTTGCATGGTCGACACTACATTTCTTCCAATCTTGTGTGTTGTGAAGACGCTTCGCCGATTCTCTTCTTGCAAGAAGGTTGACGTTCGATTTATCATGAAGAGTTTAAACTCATCCTCACGACAAGCAAGAAAAACTGCATCAACTGCATGGAAAAACTTTAGCTAAGTAGCTAGTGAATCCCTTGAGATTAGTGAGCTCAGATGCAGGCAGAAAGCAAACTCTAAAAGAAGTGTGTGTATGTGTGTGTGTTGGGAGGGAGTAGCTACTTAAAATTTGCAGATATATAGTGAATCACATGGACTTCAAGGTAATAGCAATCTACAGATTCTTGTTGAAGCCATAGCAACAAGTCAGATATTGGATGCATAATATACTCCAGCAAAGCAATTTCAACAATCACTGATCAACTGACTACATGATGCCTATATGCAATGCAAGTACACTAACATTTTTAACCGTGGTAGCTATGATGGTGTCGTGGTTTTATGTTATTTCCTGTCAGGTTAATTATGTGCACGTATATCTGAACATGTTCTCAATAAACATTTTAGTCTGTCATAATAATTATTGAATCTTAGTAAATACTCCCCAAGCTATCACATAATCTGGCGACGAGGATACATGGCGACTGGACTACTTGGTCACATAGAACTGTTTGACCCAAGTCAGGAAGAATGGACTCAGTACGTGGAGCGGCTTAGTACGTGGAGCGGCTTGAGCAATTTTTCCAAGCGAATGACATTGTGGGAGGACAGGCGGTGAAACGAAGAGCTACGTTTTTGTCAGTTGTCGGGCGCAGTTCATACAACTTGCTAAGAAGTTTGTTATCGCCTGCTAAACCAAGACCTTCGAACAACTCGTTCAGGTGCTCACGAAGCACTATAGTCCCAAGCCAACCGAAGTGATGCAAAGGTTTCATTTTAACTCTCGTGCGAGGAAAGAAGGAGAGTCTATCGCCAACTACGTGGCAGAGCTGCGAAGCCTCGCTGAACACTGCAACTACGGAGAGGCGTTGGATAAGATGTTGCGAGACAGACTCATGTGGGGAGTAAGAGATGCAGCTATTCAAAAGAAGCTGTTGGGTGAGGTTGATATTACCCTAGAGAGAGCTGTCCAACTAGCACTGAGTTTAGAGACAGCAGAACAGAACTTGAAAGAGATGGGTGGTAAGCTAAAGAAAGAGCCAGTGCTACATCTGGTCAGTGAAGCTCCTAAGAAGAGACCCAATGGACACTGTCACCGTTGTGGGGACACGGGTCATCTGGCAGTAGTTGTCCTTTTTGAGAGCACACCTGTCACAAGTGTAAGAAACGAGGACACATTGCGAGGGCCTGCGTGGGAGCATTCAGAAGGACTCCTATCCACCAGCTAAGGGCAAGAAAGGAAGCCGTAAGAAGGGAAAGGTCAAGCAGCTGCTGGAGTCAGACAGCTCTGAAGAGGACGATCTCCTTCTGAAGACGGTGGAACAAGTAGGGCCATGGGCTCTATCGACCACCATAGATGGTAATGAGGTTACCATGGAGCTAGATACTGGTGCTTCTGTGTCAGTGTTATCTGAGAAGTTGTTTAGGCAACTATGGCCTGGGAGGAACCTAGATACAACCTCTGTCAAATTGCAAACCTATTCAAAATAACCACTAATTGTGTTACGCAGCGTGGAAACCACTGTCTGCTATGAAGACCAAAAGGTGACCTTACCTTTAGTGATTGTCAAAGGAGATGGTCCACCATTGTTTGGTAGGAATTGGTTTAGTGTAATCGGTCTCATGTGCACTATCTAAGAGTTGAGAGTCTCACAAGGGTCTATTGACCTGCAGTGAGACTATAATTCTACGAGTGACAAGACAAGTACATGACAAGTGTATTTGGCCTCAAATACGAGAGAACAGCAAAAAATGTTTAAAGAATTTAATCAAACCATAAATATGCGCATGCGCACATAACTGTCATGTGACCTCAGGAAAAGGCGGTCTGCGGTCTCTTCAAGCGAGAAAGAGAAGATTCTTGTTCACATGATAAATGGTTTTGTTAACAAAAACATTTTCATAATAGGGACACAGTGTTCCATGGACTGGCACTGCCTTCCAAAAAATCAGGATAGATACTGTGTACTTGTAATCTAAACAGATTGTGCGGCAAGTTCTATAAAGGCCCATGTTCTTTAGTACACCCTGCAAAAGAAACGGTATAATGTCATTAACAAGCGGAGGGATTTCCCTGGGTGGGATTGTCATGTACTTGTCTTGTCACTCGTAGAATTATAGTCTCACTGCAGGTCAATAGACCCTTGCGAGACTCTCAATTCTACTTCGTGACAAGACTGCATACATGACAAGTGTATGTTTAAAGTGAAATGACACATACCCTTTAGCACTGATGAAGAGAAATCTGAATGTGATTGTGGCTTAAGGTAATACCTACTGAAGGTACTCTCCCTTCTCCAGTTACCCGCCTTGAGGATGTCCTTAATGGATGCTCCCACCTTGTGGGCAGCAGATGCCGCAGCTGTCCTCACTGAATGACCTTTGAACACTCTTGTGTCGATTCCTGCTTCCTCGAGCATGTTCTTCATCCACCTTGACAAAGTGGATGTGGCAACCTGCTTATGAGGTTTCTTGCATGAAATAAACAAAGCATTGCAACCTCCTTGAATCTTTCCCGTTCTCTTGATGTATGCCTTCAGCATATAAACAGGGCAAATTCTCTCATCATTGAACTGAGGGTATACAACCTCCCTTGGAGGGCCTGACTTCCTAGTTCTACTCCGACCATCAACTTGGAACTTAACTTCACCCTCCAATACTAACATATGGTCAATACCCAAGAGATGGAGATCAGACGCCCTGTCAGCATTACTAAGAGCTAGCAAGGTGACCACCTTCTGAGATAGTTTCTGTATAGGCAAACGGTCTGGGAGATCCATGTCTTTCATGTAGTCAAGTACACTGCTCACATCCCAAATCTGAGAGTACCGTGGTTTTGGAGGTCGGCAATTGAACACTCCTTGCATAAACCTGTTCAGGGTTTGGTCTTGACCAATAGCTTTTGTGTGGATGGCTGATATGGCAGACCTATATGAATTTATTGTACTATACTCTTTGTGCTCCTGGTATAGCTCTGTCAGAAAATCAATTACTTGAGCTATAGATGCCTCAGAGGGACTAGCTTTCCTCGTGCTACACCACTTAATCCATCTTTGCCAGCACGAACTATACGAGGATGTGGTGGAGCTTCTCCACAAGGCACAATACAGGTCTGCAGCTTGTCCATGAATTCCACATGTTTTAAGGGATTTCCTGATATGCTCCATGCCACTAAGTTCAAACGGCCCAGTACCTGTAGCGGATGGGGGTCTCCGAGGGGATTTGTGACCAAATTCTGATGAGATGGGAGGATTCTTGGCACGTCTGATGCCATCTCTAACAACTTCGGATACCATGTTTGGGCAGGCCAAAGTGGTGCAATTAGGAGGGCAGCTTGCACACCTTCCTCTGAGATCTTCTGAAGGGAGCGACCTATCAGTGAGAATGGGGGAAAGAGGTAAGGACGATGGAGGTCCTTCCAACTCTGAGACAAGGCATCTACTGCCATGGACTTTGGATCGGGTCTCCAGCTGTAAAACCTCTCCAGCTGCGTGTTCTTGTAACTCGCAAAGAGGTCTATACTGCAGTCCCCCAATTGCCTGGTGATCTCCTTGAAGACTGCTCGATCTAGTTTCCAGTCGTTGGAATCTGTCTGATACCGACTCTCGAAATCCGCCCGGGTGTTAAGCTGCCCCGGTAGGTGGCGTGCCTCGACTGTGATCCCTCTCTGGGTACACCAGTCCCACACCTTCAGGGCCAAGTCGCACAATACTCTGGATCTTGTTCCCCCTTTCTTGTTTAGGTAGGCAATGGCCACTTGACTGTCCATGAGTAACAAAATGTGGGAGTTCTGCATTTGTCTGGTGTAGCACTGAAGGGCTCCTTTTAACTCGAGCCAATTGATGTGGTGATATACCTCTTCCCTGGACCAGCAGTTCCCTGTGGACTTCCCGGTGTTCTGACAGTATGCTCCCCAGCCTGTTGTTGACGCATCTGTCTCTAGCGTTAGGACTGGTGTAGGACTGCAGATCGGGCGTGTTAACTGAGTGGAGACATTCCTGATCCACCACTCGAGATCCCAACAGCTGTCGTGAGACAGTTGAATCTTCTGGTCGTACGATCGACTTCCCTGTGACAGAGCCTGGTTCCTCAACCGTTGCAGTGCTCGATAGTGCAGGGGAGCCTGTCCCACTGCTGGTAGGCAAGATGTTAAGAGGTGGGCTAGTTGCCTTGCTGAGACCAAAGATTGGCTCAGACAATGTGCGCACTCTTTCTGGACTTTCTCGACCTTTTCGCTGGGGAGAGACAAGGTCATTTTGTTTGTATTCACCATGAATCCCAAGAACTCTATCAACTGCTGTGGTTCTGTTTGACACTTCTTGGTGTTGAGGATGAAGCCAAGATGACTCAACAGGCTCATTGTGGTCTTGACACTGGAGCATAGATCTGTCTCTGAGTGCGCCATCAGGAGGATGTCGTCCAAGTATATGAGGACTCTGATTCCTTGTTTCCTTAGGAATGTGGCCACCGGTTTCAGCAGTTTGGTAAAAATCATCGGAGCTGGAGCAAGGCCGAAAGGGAGGGACAAAAATTCGTATGCTTTGTCCTCCCAACAGAATCTCAGATACTGCTGGGCCTGTGGGTGCATTGGCACACTCAAGTATGCATCCTTGAGGTCCAGCTTTGCCATGTAATCCTTTGGAGAGAGTATGTCTTTCAGGTTCTGAATCCCCTCCATCTTGAAGTGAGGGATCTTCACGTAGGCATTCAGCCGTTTTAGATTTATTACTAGGTGCCAACCCCCACCTTTCTTGGGGACCACAAAGATGTTCCTGTAGAAACCCAGAGTACGGGATGGAAGTGGGAGGATTGCTCTCTTCTCTATCAGGCTTTGCACTTCCTGGGTCACAGCCTCCCTCTCCTCCTTGCTCATTTGAGGGGCGTGTCTTGGAGCTTGATGCAAGTGTGGAACTGACAGAAACTCGGGTAGGTATCCTGTAACCACATGCATTATCCACTCGTCCTGAGACAGCTTCATCCAATTGTCTTGGAATAGGCGGATACGTCCCCCCACTGGGGCTGAAATAGAGCTTGGGTTCAAGGGGAAACCCGGGAGACACGTGCTCTTGCTGTGAATTGCTAGAATTGTGGGAGAGGATGGATGTGATGGCAAGGTTGTTGTTACTGCTTCTTGGTTGAAGCTGGTTCCTGCTTGGGGTTCTTTCTGAATCCCCGCTGTTGCTGCTTTTGATGTGGTCTCTTGTTTGACGGTCTGTAAACTCTGCCCGCCCCCCAGCCGTGATCGGGGAATGGGCCCCTTCGAAAAAACTGGGAGTCTTTTCGCCCAGGGGGCGTCTTGGAAGTGTCAAGTTTCATAGACACTTTTTTCATGGCTGCTAAGGACTCAGCTCTCTCGGTCAGAGCTTTCTGAACACCTCCACCAAAAAGCCGTTTCTCATCGGGTTGGTACTCTTGGCATATGCTGCTCAGGGCAGTCCCAAGACTAGGGTTTTGCCTCCTGAGTTTGAAGATAATGTTGTCTCTTCGGCATTGTGAGACATAATTGCTGGCATTGCCAATAAGGACCAAAGTCCACTGGATCATCTCCAGGGCTGAATCTACTGGCATGAGGCTTCCATTTCCTCCTGAGAAACCCTGCTCTTCCAGGTCTTTCCACAGGCCCAGTACTGGAGCCGCTGCTGCATTGACTAATGACTGGATTCTCTTGTACGTGTCGTCTAGCTTTTTGGGGAAAGATTTTCCCATAAAGTCTTTGACTGCATCGTCAGCTTTCAGACACTGGAGGGCAATGGAGTCTGGTAAGGTGTTTTCCTTACTCATGGATTTCCTATGGCTATCTTTGATGCATGAGCAGAAGTGTTTCTTCACATACTTATCAATAGGCTCAGGAAGTCTCTTCCCTGCCTTCTGATAGAAAGAGTCTGGATCAAATGGTTCTGCCAAGATGGATTCATCATCCTCATCTGAGTCACTTTCAGACTCTTCAGGTTCATAGAAACGAGGCCTTTTAGGCTCTAACTCCCTGGGGGCAGAGTCAATCCGCCTCCTTTTACCAAGTTGTTGAGGCATGCCTTCCTCGCTGGTAGTTGCAAATTGCAGAGCCAGCTTTGGGTCCCATGTTAAGGGAGCTTGTGAGGCAATGGTACTCAACTAGTTTACCGTGCCCTGGGCCTGCAAACCGTAAGTGGGGAGACCCTGGCATTGGCAAATGAGCCACATAATGAATGAACATACAAACATACTGTCAGCACATTGGGCTGGGGCATTAAGCCACTCCCCCCTATTGTGTGACTGACTGTGTTGTGTCCCCCTGGGCCTTGAGGCAGAATTCCGATGGCCGAATGGCTCTGTATGAATGAAAAGAAAGGGGGGGGGGGGGGGGATGACAGTCTGGGATCTGGATTGTACCATTCCTGCTTACTGTCAACAGTCTGGGATCTGGGGTTTGTCCACCATTCCCGCTACTGTGTAACAGCTGGAGTGTACACCCCCTGTGCCATCTGGCTGAGCTCCATTGCTGGAGTGACCCTGTACAGGGAGTAGAGGGGGGTATGACAGTCTGGGATCTGGATAATACCATTCCCGCATACTGTCAGCAGTCTGGGATCTGGAGTTGTTCCATTCCCGCTTACTGCTAGGCTATGAAAAGCCTGACTTGGTTGAAAAACCCTTGGCTGAAAAGCCATTTGGGCTTGGTGCGACGACGGGGGTCCTGTTGCTCCAAGGAGCGCGTTGATATTGTAACTCATCCTGTCACTCTTAAAAGCCATAAGTAGTCTCTCTGTTCTACAACAAAGTAATCTGGTGTGTTTAGAGAGGCTATTTTTTAAGAGACTTACGGACTAGACTTGTTCTCTTTCGAGCAAAAAAAGAGGCCGCCTTTTCCTGAGGTCACATGACAGTTATGTGCGCATGCGCATATTTATGGTTTGATTAAATTCTTTAAATATTTTTTGCTGTTCTCTCGTATTTAAGGCCAAATACACTTGTCATGTATGCAGTCTTGTCTCGAAGTAGAACTCCAGGTCTGCAGGACATTCTGAACAAGTATGAAGAGGTGTCTGGAAAGGAGCTAGGCACATTCAAGGGGCCAGATGTCACCATCTCTGTTGATCCAGATGCTACTCCACAGTTTTGCAAGGCTCGAGTAATACCCTACGCCATGCGAGACTCTGTTGAACAAGAGCTGAACAGACTCAAGGAAGGTACCTTGGAGCCTATCGAGTACAGTGTATGGGCAGCACCTATTGTGGCGGTATGGAAACAGGACCACCAAGGGGTACGGATCTGTGGCGACTTTCGAATGACTATCAATCCTGTCTCCAAGCTGAACCGTTACCTGAGTTGAGGACCTCTTCACTACTCTGGCTGAAGGGAAAGTATTCACAAAGTTGGACCTCACACAGGCATACCAGCAACTGAAGCTCAGTTCTCAAGCCCAGAGGTATGTTGTCATTAATACCCATAAAGGCCTGTACCGCTACACCCATTTGCCATTTGGCATTTCATCAGCTCCCGGAATTTTCCAAAAGATGATGGAAACCCTATTACAGGGCTTGCCAGGTGTTGTTGTCTATTTAGATGACATTCTAATTTCCAGTTCCACAGAAGCTGAACATCTCAAGGTACTGGAGGAAGTGTTGAAGCGGTTAGCTACAGCTGGGTTGCGAGCAAAGAGACGAAAGTGTGAGTTTATGGCACCTCATGTCGAGTTCCTGGGACATCTGATTGATGGGAATGGAATTCGCCCTCTACCTGAGAAAATCCGAGCCATTAAACAAGCACCAAAGCCGACCAACATCACAGAGCTAAAGTCATACCTTGGCTACTATGGCAAGTTCTTGCCTCAACTGGCCACTCAGCTAGCACCACTGTACCGACTGCTGAACAAGAAGGTTCGCTGGGAGTGGACTAATTCTCACCAGAAAGCATTTCAGAAGTCTAAAGAACTACTGACATCCGACAGTCTACTTACCTACTACAACCCCAACTTACCTCTAGTTCTGGCATGTGATGCTTCCAACTACGGGGTTGGTGCCGTTCTGGCACACATCTTACCTGATCAAAGTGAACGACCAATTGCCTACGCCTCGAGAACCTTGAATGCAGCAGAACGCAATTACTCACAGATTGAGAAAGAAGGTCTCTCTTGCGTTTTTGGAGTGAAGAAATTCTATCCTTACTTGTTTGGTCGTCGATTTACGATAACCGACCATAAGCCACTGCTAGGTCTCTTGAGCAGTCAGAGACGAACCTCTCCTCAGGCATCAGCAAGGATCCGAAGATGGTCTCTTTCGCTCTCTATGTTTGAGTATGAGCTTAAGTTTCGTAACACCACAGCTCATGCGAATGCAGATGCCTTGAGTCGATTACCACTGTCAGACTCAGTCTCAACTTCAGAAACTCCACCTGAGTTTGTGCTGTTAACAACGCATCTAGAAGACTCACCTGTGACTGCAGATCAAATCAAAGCAGCCACACAACGTGACCCTGAGTTATCTCAAGTCATGCAGTACGTCCAGCAAGGCTGGCCTGCACAAGTTCCGGCAGAGAGTCCCCTAAAGCTCTGCTTCAATCGCAAAGATGAACTCTCCTCTATGGATGGATGTCTACTATGGGGAGCAAGAGTAGTTGTACCGAAACAGTACCGAGCACTGGTGATGGATCAACTCCATGAGGGGCATCCAGGTGCCACAAGCTTGTCTCGAATGTATGTTTGGTGGCCTAGAATTACCCAAGAGCTAGAAGATGCTGTGAAGGGATGCCAATCATGTCAGAAGCTTCAAACTAGTCCACCACCAGCACCTCTACACCCCTGGACATGGCCTACCCGACCTTGGGCCCGGCTACACATTGATTATGCAGGTCCCTTTGAAGGTCATATGATATTGATCGTGATTGATGCTCATTCCAAATGGATAGACGCTATTCCCACTTCAGGATCAACATCTAAAGTGGTGATTGAAGAACTTCGTTGTCTGTTTGCTCGATTCGGAGTTCCTGAAAGCACTGTTTCCGATAATGGATCTTGCTTCACAAGTACAGAATTCCAATTGTTTCTCAAGAGTAATGGAATAAAGCACCATTTATCAGCCCCATACCATCCTGCCACTAATGGACCGGCAGAACGTGCCGTTCAAGTAGTGAAGCATGGTCTGAAGAAGGTGACTACAGGTTCGATTCGAAGTCGTATTGCATCTGTTCTCCCTGCATACCGACTAATTCCACAGACTACCACTAAGTCGTCTCCGAGTGAATTACTATTGGGTCGTCGCCCGAGATCCAGACTGGATCTACTGAAACCCAATACTGCGGCTATAGTGGAACTAGAACAATCAAAACAAGTGGAACAACGTGACAAATATTCACGTGACAGACACTTCAAAGTTGGTCACTCAGTGTATGTTAGGAATACAACTCAAGGTAGTCCCTGGGTGCCTGGCATTGTAACAACCAAGAGTGGAGCAGTATCGTAAGAAGTACGCTTGACCGATGGTCATGTGCGACGATTTCACATAGAACAGATTCGTAGGAGAACTGTGGAAGTATCTCACGATTTGGAAGTTCCAGAGCCTACTACTGCCTCCACCCCACTTGCAGTTGACCCTCCTGTTAGTGAACCTACAAAGAGTGCCAATCTTGAGCTACCACCAGAGACAGAGAACTCAGAAGCTGAATCTAGAACTACACCAGAACCTGTAAGTCCTCCATCTGCTCCAGTTCGAAATTATCCGACTCAAACACGTCATCCAGTTGATCGTTTTGAACCTTCCTGGAAGTGACTGAACTTGGACATTGTATGTACTGTTTTTTTGTTATGTACATCCTCTAACTTAAGAAGGGAGGAATGTCGTGGTTTTGTTATTTCCTGTCAGGTTAATTATGTGCACGTATATCTGAACATGTTCTCAATAAACATTTTAGTCTGTCATAATATTGACACATTATCATATTGAAGATGCCAGAAAATGTGTACAAACATTGCATGCATGGAATAAAGAGGCTTTCTCAGTAGCAATTAACATCGTACTCTAAATTGGTTGTACACAGTTAGCTAGTTAGGTCTGTTACATAGTGTTATGGGTGCCTAAAATACAGTGTGGAACTCCATGCCATACTCACTTTTCAACGCCATCAGGAAAACGTTTCACTCGTGCAAGAAAGCCAGGCCCTCCTTTCAACGCATTCTTGTCCCCGTCTACTGTTGCAGTGAACTTTATAGTGAAGTTTGCCACACGTTCTGTATTGCAGCCAGCTTGATTTTGAGACACTCTGTGAATACCATCTGCTCTGCATTCGAGTGATTTCCAAGGTTTGACCTACATGTACAAAAGCTTGGATATCTCAAGACTGGAGTAACATATCAAAATGAAACTAGCGCCAAAAAATAGCCCATTAAATTCTCTATCAGCTAATAACCACATTAGTAATATGTGCTTAAACCGGAAGTTGCTGTTTTGAGTTTGCCTGTATATTATTTGTACACAAGGTTAAAAATCTTAGAGAAGAGAGCTAGCAGTAGCTAGAGTGGAGTTGCTAACTGCATCAGCTGTAGTCCAAGTGTCTTAAAGTTTAGTTAACTGAAGTTTATAGACAGTGTTAAGCTGAAAGTGACTGCTGGAGCTTTGGTAAGTTGTACATATTTTGGCTAGAAGGGGGGTTCGTCCGAACCCAACGAACTACCCCAACGTCTATATCTGCCATATATATATTTATAAAATGACTGTGTTCTACTCTTATTTTGTCTCACTTGTCTTTTCCATTTTTACTTGTAGGGAGAGTGGAACCTCTAAAAGGAGCGGTGAAACCCTAGTACAAGAGTTTATACTGTTATTCAGCTTATTATGTTTATATTTACTTTACCTTAGATGGTCCTGGTAAGCTCATTGTTGTTATTCATGGAATTGTCAATTCTTTTTTGGTATTGATTAACTGTGATTTTGCTTTTGCAACTGGAAAATGCCGCCCTATTTTAATGCGCATGCTCAAGTCCACTGTACTTGTTTAATTGTGAGCCCACACTTGTACTCGAATTGTGCTGTGCATTTTGGAATAGCATGCAACAGCCTGTGGATAACAGGCCGTGTAGGGACGTGGAACAGTATGGCTTGATACTACCTGTGGGGCACAGCTCGTTTGGGGAGGCTGAGGGAACAGCACGAATCCTCCTGTGGGTACGGGTCATGGAATGACTGTGAGAGACTATGTGCTAAAACGGGTCCGTATATGGCACCGTATCTACCTGTTTTTCAGAACGGCCTGAACCGTTCCCGTGGATTTTTGGCTGTATATAATATTCAGTCGGAATAGCTACACTATGCCTCTAGTAGCGATTACCAAGGTTAAATAATTCAGTCAAATGGAGCTGCATTAGTGGTTTAGCTACACTCAACCTTTTAGTATCAGAATATAGCTCTTGGTAAGGCTAATCTATTGGTGAAAGTTTCCTGTTAAAAGATTGAAGCAGTAATTACTTATACAGATAGGCTCCTCAAGGTGAGCCTAGGTACCACTGACCTGGTCTTGAAGTGCCTGGGTAGAAAGCTTAGATTTGACCCCTCAACGAAGTGTCTCAAGGATAGGAAGAAGGTATGCATTGAAAACAAGCACAAGAATGAGATAAATAAGGTTAAATTGTATTAAAAGAGGTCACTACCTCTAAGTGAGACCCTCAAAAAAGGACAGGTCTACAAACTTGAGGATTGGTCTTCAAAGAATCAACCCTCAACTCTCAAGGTATACATACACAGAGCAAATGCATGTTATGTAGCTAACATCAGTGGTCTTTTAACAAGGGAATACTTGCTCAAAATGTTAAGAGGTCGGGACAAAATATAAAATAAAAGGCAAGGAGTTAAAAATAGTAGGCAGTAAAATATTCAACCACTCCTGGTCAGCAAACTGTTGTTGCTGCAGGAAATACTAAGTGAGCTGAAAAATATCAAAACAAAGCTCCGCCAGTTAGAGGAGAAGCAACTGGACACTATCAAACTGGTGAAAGACATTAGGAAAGAGCAACACACTCACAATTCCACAATCTTTAGTGTGGAGAAAACCTCCTATGGTGTAAGTGAGCAAAATTGTTTAGCAAATTACCCAATGTACGATGTATCTACTACACACTTCTTAGCCATCCCTGGCCTCCAAACTGGCGAAACTATTTCTGCAGTCTACCTGCAGAGATATGACTGAAGAGAGCATTAAGGTAGTAAGAAATATCAATACAGTACCATATAGCCAAAAAGTTTGGTGACTTTGGCAATGATCACCAAATTAAAAAAACTGCCAACTATAGTAAACTCAGTACACAGCACAATAGCAAGGTAAAGATCACCAGATTAAAATCCGCCAAATGGTCCAATTGCCAAATTTAATGTCCACCAAATTAACG
>CAXHUQ010001351.1:68700-79200 GCA_964020085.1 Micromussa lordhowensis | reverse complement strand
AGTTGCTGGGATTGTGATGCTTTTTACATCGGCAAAACTAAAAGAAGATTACATGACAGAAAGACTGAGCACTTCAAAGCTCTCACTCAAATTGGTCACGCCTCCGCTGTTGCTGAGCATTCGATTTCCACTGGTCACAACATCAAATGGGACCATTTTGAGATCTTAGCAAGTGGTCAATGTGATTTACAGTGTAAAATCAAGGAAACATTGTTAATACGGGACTTGAAACCCGCCCTAAATGAAAACGTCGGTAGTGAAAATCTCCTTCTTTATTAATTCACACCGGATGTAGTTTTTTTTTTTCCATTGTTGTCTAGCTAGTTACCAATGTCTCGCTTTAGTTTTTGTCTTTTTAAATCTCGTCATATTTTGTAACCGTCACTTCTGAAGATGTATGTTGTAGCATACGAAACGTCAAGTTAAATATACCATGCGAAACCTTACTGTTATGTTTGTAACCGCTGTTTAATTTCCAAGTTTATTTTTTTTTAATTTCCAAGTTTAATTTCCAAGTTTAATTTTTTTAATTTCCAAGTTTTATTTAAACCCGTAAAATTCAAAAAAGCGGAAAGTACGCTACGCACACACAAGTACGCAGTGCGGACCTATTTTGTATTGTATTCAAAATCAAGAGACAATGAATTTGGAAAGTTAGAGGAATAGATATATTTTATTGGTTTGCTGTTAGTTTATTCGTTTGCAAGCCTGGGTGCAGTGTGTAGAGGGGAATAATAGAGGGGAATGTTCTAGAGCCGGGTAATATCAGGGTAATATGTCAGGAGAATATCACCCCAGCTCGTCCTTTTTACAATCAAAGCCGCCACCAGCTTTTCAGACTCTTTATATTATATGGAGGTATTCAATAGAATCCCCCCTCCCCGTAGAACAAAAGAAAACCAGCCATGCTAGAATATAATCCCTGTTATTCCTTTCCAGGCCACAATTCAAGATTTCTCAGCGTCCACGCCTCGTCCTCATATATTATAATTATTAGGTCAATGAAACGGTTTTTTCTTGTCATTATGTAATACTGTCGTTTTCCCTTCTACTTTATTAGTTAACTTCTGTTTTTGTATATTTTGGTAATTCGGCTATTAAGGCATGACCCGCCTAGGTGCGGGCATGCCCTTTTTTGTAAAATTTAATTTGAAAATAATAAAGTGGATAGAGAGTGTATAGAATGGGTGTAAACGACTTTTCGATAAGGCATGGACCCCCCCCCCCCCACCTCCTCCTCCTAGCACTATGCTGATTTTGTTACCTTGTGTGTTCAATTCCATGTCAAAACGTTACAGATGTATTTTTAAATTATAACTTCGATTTTTATGCAATACAGAAAAAATAACATCTCAAAACAATTACCCTCATGGATGCATTAAACATAATTCCACATTCACAATTATTTTCTTGGTTAAAAGAAACAAAAAAATTAAAACAAAAAATATGCACTTGGTATCAGTTTTAACGTATTGGAAAGTAAGGTAGGTCAGCGTATAGCGCTTGTCTTAAGACAGTATTTCATTTTTGCCTTTGACTTATTTACCGGTAGTGCAGGCAATAAAATTAGAAAATTGTACAAATATAACACAAAGGCTTGGATTGAAAAAAGGACTATCCATTCAATTATTTTTACAAAAATATATAGTTAACCGTTTGTGAAGCCATTGAATCCCAGATGCAGAGTCGTAGTATTTTATTAGATACTAATTAAAACACCGAAACAAAGGTACGACACCTTTATTCCAAAATGAGCATCCGAAAATAACAAAATATAAATATACACAGTGGCTTAAAGTTTGCCCTTCTTTTCACCTGCTCAAATAGCGGTGAAGACACACTCAAAATATAGAATTGTAATTTATATCAATGTATCACCTCGTGCCTTGCATGCTGATATTAACTTTGATTATGACCTTAAGCGGAAACTCTTGAAGGGTTTGCTTGGTAGAGCTTTAAGTAAAAAAAATCCAATTTCGAAACATTTGAAAATAGAGAGAGAGGATTGTATTGTTTTTAAAATTGTTTCTTGAAAGTAAAATTCATTATGTTCTCTTAATTGAAACACAGATAAAAGCAAATACAGGCCGTCAAGCTGTCAGTGTAAATAAATAAATACATCCGTGGTTGTCTCTTAGTCATTCAAAACCCAGTCCCTAAATGTTTTGTCCATACAGTCTATTTTCAACATCCCTGCGAATTTGCGTTTAAGGTGAGTATGGGTACAAAGTCTCTTTCTTCTGCCTAATTTTATGTTGTCCATTCGTCCTAAACCGATGTAAACTTATTATTCTAAGATACTTTTCCAAAGGGTCTTAAAGGTGTTGCAAAATACGTTTTATATATAAATAATATATAGTTATATATTAACCCGCGTTAGATTTATCTTTTTGTTCTTTCTTAAGTTAAATCTAAAGCGACAGCATGTAAAGATAATCTAAAAAATCGTCTTCTACAATCACAGCTTTAATTCTAGGGTAAAATAATTCTTGACAGTGGTGTACAAATAGTGCGATATGTACAACAGTGGGTAAAGCATTCTTCTAAAATAACCTCTACAGAGGATCGCCACCTTGAACTAAATTTGATAACACTTTTTCCCGTACACTTCGCCTGACTGATTCTTACTCAAGGAGAGCTAGACATTAGATTGAAGTCCTCGTGTGTCATTAGCGTAAAATTCTGAGTAAAACTCGACATGCCGGATAAGATCCAAGAATGTCAGTGGACAATTTGAATCATAAGGAACGTGACAGGTGAGGTTTGAATGATCTTTTTTATTGACTTTTGAAAAATGGTTGGGAAATTAAGGCCAGTACACTGAAAATCGTGCTCTACCCAACATTTCTGAAAGTTCGTATCGTGCAAATAATTCAAGCACTCTTCTTTAAGAAGATGGACCATACGCTAACAGCGCATTTGTTTCTAAACTAAATTCGATACCTTTCTCCTGCACACTTCACTGACTTCAAAGTCGGCTCAAGAAAGTTTAAACATTACAGACATTACATTGAAGTCTTAGACTGTCAGCTGTCATCAAGACAAGCGATTTAGAGTGAAAATTAATACTTCAGACCTATTTCACCATAACTGATGTGGTTTACGTACGCTTAATTTTTTCAGATTTGAAAAAAATGTTTCGGGAAAAAGTCGCTGGACACCGCTGAGAAAAAATTAAGAGGCCCCCCTCCACACTGCGCCTGAGAAATCTGAAAACGGCGTTTTCTGTCCACGCTACGCCGGAGAAATTTAAAAAAGCAGCAATCACCGGCGGTAGAAAAGCCACTTTGGATTTGTGTTTGTTGAGGAAGACTCGGGCAGAAAATATCACATTTTTCTGGTGACGTCGTTGTATTTTCAAATTGTTTTCCGTCCACATTAAAACGCAAAGCCGGCGTTGTAGATTTCCTCCGGTTTGAAGAGCGTTTTCGAAAAGCACCGTTTTCGGTGGATAATTTCTCCGGATTAGTGTGGACGGTAGCGTTTTCAAATTTCTCCAGCGTTTTGTGGACGGGGCCAGAAACCGGCGCAAGAATATCCCAGTCCTTCTGGATCGGAACAGAACTTACTTGAAGTATTCACACTTGAGGACGAAAACTCTTGTTTTCTGCCTAATTGTAAATTCGGGAATCCAAACTCGCCTACCCTAATTTCAAAAATTCCCCAGTCTCATTAGGACAGGCCACAGGTTTAGAGACCGGGAACCAAACTCTTCGACTCAGACGAATAAACGGGAAAATTTGGAAGAGTTTTCCGTAAAGAAAATCGTCCCGTTCCGTGTTCACACTAGCACGAGAATTTCCCGCCTCTACCAATGTGACCATAAATTTCAACTCGTAAGTAGAGCAAAGTAGATTTTATTTACTTTTTTCGTCAATCTTCTCTATTCCAGTGACGGGTGTTGCATTTATATTGGGGATTTTCATCGCTCTCACAGCAAGATGAACACATCGAATTCAAGCGTTTCGCCGAATGAAGGACTTTTTCCAAGTGTGGTTTACTGGTCTTTAAAGTCCATCATATCTTTCATAGCTGTTTTTGGAAATGGCATAGTTATGTGGTTAATCTTTGCCAGGAAGCGACTACATTGCACAGCAAACTGGTATGTTCTGTCACTGGCCGCAGCTGATTTTTTCACTGGCTTGATCATTACACCATCGGAACTCATTTGTCTCTGGAAACCAGCCATGCGTATTTGGCCCTTGGCCGTCCGCGGCTCGTTTTACAACTATCCAATCAGCGTGTCGATATATTGTCTTTGCGTGCTGACATTGGACCGTTATCTGTGTGTGTTATATCCATTAAAATACACCAGATGTAAGACGTCTAAACTAGTGGTAGGTCTTATATCCTTGTCGTGGATACTGCCGGGAATTCTAAATTTTGCCTGTCTTTTCTGGCTTGAAGCTCCAATCAACATCCAAGACACTGCTAATAAAGTTGTCACAATAATTCAGATTTTCCTCGTGACATTCCTACCTTCAATCTTTTTGGTTTTTGCGTACACTAGGATATTGTTCACTGCTGTGAAACAGAGAAGACGATCAAGGGAACACATTTCGCAGCTGAGATTTAATCACAAGGGGGGAGGAAATGAGCAACCTATGTCTCAAAGAAGTCGCGAGCGTTCCTCGACAGTGAAAGTACTTGGTCTCATTATAACATTTTTTGTACTGTGTTGGATTCCCTCCCTGTATCGAGCCATCTGCGGAGAGTTCCTCTCGTGCAGTGTGTCTGCATCCGTCGTTCAAATCTCCCGGCTTCTCATTTTACTCAACTCGGGAATGAACTTCGCCGTTTATGCGTTCTTAAAAAAGGACATTCGTACAGAACTGTGCAACACGTGTAGAAAGACGAGAGCTCGATCAAGGGAACACCTTTATTTGATGGAGCGCTCATCTAGAGCTTCCAGTAATGACTTAAATCGTAGCTCAGTGAAGGCATCGCGAGAGACTAATCAACGTCCTTAAGGGAAAAGAGTAGAGCTGTCAAAAGATTGAGGAATATTAGTGGTAACAACACACATTTTAGTTTACTTTAAATACCACAACTGTGATTACCATTACCGAGGTTTAATATCAAGGTTCAGATCAGTTTGCCCAATTATGGGTGAAAGAAACCTTTTCGTACGTATCAATCACTTGAGCTAATTGAAAAGCCTTCTTGTCTGATTTATCATATATGACTTACATAACTCATAACTCATACTGTTTGTGTGTAAGCGAATAGAATGCTTTTCTAGCACCTTCAGCAGCATTTGTTTATTGCACCTATCGGGGTTACGCCTTTGACCCTTTTTACTGAAAAGACGATTTCGACTTCACGATGACAGGATACTTGTAAATAGCCAGATGGAAAGTCTCCGTCCACTCCAGGTTTTTTAACTGCTCAGTGTTCCTAGAAGCCCATACTTTTTTTTTAACAGAGACTATATGTTGACAGTCCTTGGCCTCCTGCCTCTATTGTTTTTGTGTCAAGTATTTTTTTTCAACTCCACTTCCATTTTTTGCAACTTAAAACCTTGGCTAAACGGAACCGCAAGTAGACCCAAGTTTTAAGCTTTCGTCTATTTGCTATTCCGTTTGGCCAGGGTTTTACTTACGACTCCGTTTGGCCAGGGTTTTACTTGCGAGTCCGTTTGGCCAGACCTTGCGTGCACCTGTGCAACTTTTTGCGACTTGCGTGTTACTTGCGAGGAGACTCGCGAGTCAGTTTGGCCACCCAAGACAAGTCTCTACGCAAGTTCAACCTGCGGCTTCTTGCGACTATTTGCGAGTTCGTTTGGTCAGGGCTTGACCTGACCTGCTTGCAGACTGGCATTTTAGAGGAGAGGTCCGCGTTTGGTTTATTATCTTATCAGTTTTGAACTAGTCCATTCCCTTAACTCTCCCTTGCCATCAGTGCCAATATTTGCAACATTGCAAATAGAGCATAAATTATTTAGAATCCCAACTGATGGGCGGCTGACCAGTTGGCTATTTACACAACGCGGTCGAGGAGTTGAACTCGGGACTACTGAGAACAAATCCAGATAGCGGCAGGGTGGAGGATTTGAACCAGGGGCATCCAGATTTCTAGTTTTGAACACGCCGTATTTAGAATTGTATAATAACGTTAAATTATTTCTAACGATTTTTTAATGTCTTTTTCGATCCCTTGAGAAAATTTTCTTTCTTTTTTCCCGAGGACACAAGTGACCTCTCGCTTCAGAGTCCCAGCGAACTGCAATTTGAGTTATAGTGTATGTTGTGCAAGGTAATAAACTAGTGGATCAAATTTGTATAGGTAATTAATTGTATGGATGCGAGTCCTATTAAGGATTTATAATACGAGTTACATTTGAAAACTTTCTCAAAATATCACCAGCCTTTGGACAACCGTAATGTGAGAGAAGTTTCAAATATCGCGAGTGGTGCAAATTCCTTAATTGCTCGAGCTTTCAAACGATTACTTATTTATTATATGGCTAGGAAAATTACGAACGCGCACTCGTTAATTTGCATTGCAGTGCAAATTAGAATTAACGATAAATTAGCCTGCCTCAGCCAATCATAATGGCGTAATTTTCTTCGTCAGTAATTTAAACTAGAGAAAACAAATGTCGCAGGATAAACCAAGAAACTGTTCGCAATATCACAAAACTGTTCCACTGATAACACAGTTTCTATCTTATCGTGCAAATGGCTAAGTTATGATTTGTTGTTCAACAAAATAGTCATAAAAATTCAGTGGTATTTTAATCAATGGTTATACATGAGCTCTGTCGAAAAATATGGCAACGACGGCCTTTGATCGCAAGACAGCAACTTAAGAAGATTGGAAATAGCTTTCGTTGAATCGTAGTCAAAAAACAAGTCAAAGATCTTCTCCTGCTCAAGTTATGGCCTATCTCTTATTTTGTTTGGGCAGCTGTAGACTAAAAATTGAACCTATTCAAACATGGAAATTCGAGTCTAAAATAAAATTAAATTGGTTCTTCTTGCCAAAGATATACACAATAAAGAGTTAGTGGACATTGAGACAATCAGTTTGAATTAGCAAGTTGTCGAATCAGGCTTTTGTCAATTTAAGGACGATTAATTTAGCCAGTCTTTAGTGCTTATTGACGAAATTAAAATGTTCAGTGTTAATAATAAAACCTTCACTTTGAATCAATTGGAGCACAAAGATAACAGAAACGGGACTGAGAGGACAATTCATTACCATGAAAGGGTTGATTTCCTTGATTTGTCTTGTATCATTGCTGCTACATTATGGTGAGTGATATCTCAGTATTCATTCATGTATAGATCAAAATATCCCATTTTCTTTTTAGATGGTAAAACTGTATGAATTTGAAATATTTTGCCTCTGTGAAATAAAAATATCGCAAAGTCGAAACTCCTATAGCACACAGAAAATTACCTCTAGAGGAATCAAAATTGCTAGTCGTTGTTACCAACGTAGTGGTAGTGCAAATTTCAGGCTCTGATAGCCTCCTGCTCCTAGAAGTTTGGGCTAATTGTCGTTAAATAGTAATTTGCCACACCAGAAACTATTTAGCAACTCGAGTGCCATAACAGAGTTTTACATGACCAATTGCCTCCGTACTTACGTCCTTTACCAAGGTCGCAAAATGTGGCACTCTCTCCCACTGCAACAAGCATTCAGCTTTGAGAAAAAGCTGATTGAATTTTAATGAAGTAATATCTGATTTGGCCAGGCCGCTCGCCTTCTTTTGTAAGGCAAATAAATGATGATGATTATGATGAAGACGATGATGATGATGATGACATCGATCTTGGTCTTACTTGGTGAGACAATGTGAGCTGTGGTCGGTTAACGAAAATTAAAGCGTCCATCGTGCATTTTTAAGCGATGAAATTTATCATATTATCATGTTTTGTCAGAGCTCTCCTGAAGTTCGGATGCTATTCCATCTCCTAGGTGAATGCTTGTCGTGCTATGAATGTCCCGAATCTGACTCTTGGTCTCAGTGCACCAATCATCAGGAAGCACGTTATTGTGAGCCCGGGTGGAGATGTGTAACAATGGAAGAGAATCCCAATGGAAATCCCGGGTATCATCGAAGAACATGCAGTGAGGAGTCGGTGTGCAGCGAATTCTGCAAAGATAAGGAAGATTGCCAATACAACTGCTGTAATAGTGATCTTTGCAATGGAGGAGAGATTTGAAGAAACAACTCGTTAGTGCATTACAAGAAAGATCAGAAGCGTTTGATTAATCAATAAATCTAAACAGTTCTTAGACTGAGTAAGATTTATTGTTATTCGGTGCATTTTTTCCTTCTTTTTTCATTGGACAAGAGCCCACCACGTGACCTGCAAATAACTGCCTACAAATAATGGTCTGCACATGCGTAATAGCGTCTAAATTTGTTTTACTACAAATAATATTCTGCTCATGCGTAATTGAAACCACGCTCTCGTGTGAAAAATTTCAGATCCCTACCCTGAGCTGTATGTAACAAACTTGGTGATCTAATGATAAAACAATCATTGAACTCGGTTATCGCAAAAAATATCGTGATTTGTCAGTGCCTCGCAGGTCCGTAAGTACTAAAAGAAGGAATGACCTAAAACCACCTAAAACCATCTAAAACCATCTAAAACCACCTAAAACCACCTACAACCACCTATAAAACCACCTAAAACCACCTACAACCACCTTCAAAATACCTTTTTTCGATCTTTTAGTGACAATTGTGTTACATTTTTCAGATTTTTGCTCGCGACGTGGGCGCCTTCGATAAAATAATGCACACCAGAAACGTAGTTTTGTAGTTGTTTCGCGGGTTCCTATTCAAAGTGAAACTAATAGCCCTGACAAATAAGTCATGGCTCTAAAAAAAAATTTGGGAGATTGCTTCAAACAAGAAATAAGAAGCGCTGAAGACCACTGTTGAAAGTTAAGTTTGTGTTCTTGCAACGCCAGGCACACGTGACTCATAACCGCAGGAAATTCGTCACCCAATGGTTCACATGACCAGGGAAAAAACATGAAGAAATTGTTTACACAGGAGTAGCGCCAAGATCCCTGAAGGTTTTCGAGTAACACAGAGACTACGTCTTCGATTTTTCGAGGGGGGGGGGTGGGTCTGAATTTTTTTTTCACTACCAAGGGGGGGGGGGCTTTTTTTTAAATTTTTTAAATTTTTTTAATTTCGAATTTTTTAAAGTTTTTGGGGCCACAGTTTTAGCTAAAACTGTGGCCCCAAAAAATTGTATCACGCGCATAATATGTCACACCTTGACTATTTCCACCGCCTGTTTCCTTGACGTATTACCGCGGGGTTCGCGTTATTCCTATGCGCAAGTCCGTGGGTTTATTGTTTATTTTTTACAAAACGTAAAATTCAATGTACCTTTAGGTATAAATACAGGCATGCTAGGCTCCCTGATGAAGTGTGCGTTAGCCACACGAAACGCGTAGGAGAAAATAAAGCAGTTTTACAACTCTAGCGGTTCGCAGAAGTGCTGCTCACTGGTTTAACTTTAAAAAATTAAAAAATTTTATAGGTTATGTTACGCAACCTCATCAAATGTTTCTGCGTCCAGTTGCCCTCAGACAAATCTCAAAAAAGCAGACCTCGAAAAATCGAAGACGTAGTCTCTGTGTTACTCGAAAACCTTCCGGGATCTTGGCGCTACTCCTGTGTAAACAATTTCTTCGTGTTTTTTCCCTGGTCATGTGAACCATTGGGTGACGAATTTCCTGCGGTTATGAGTCACGTATGCCTGGCGTTGCAAGAACACAACAGTGGTCTTCAGCGCTTCTTATTTCTTGTTTTGAAGCAATCTCCCTAATTTTTGATAGAGCCATGACTTATTTGTCAGGGCTAGTAGTTTCGCTTTGAATAGGAATCCGCGAACAACTACAAAACTACGTTTCCGGTGTGCATTATTTTATCGAAGGCGCTCACGTCGCTCATTGTCACTAAAATATCGAAGGTGGTTGTAGGTGGTTGTGGGTGGTTTTAGGTGATTGTAGGTGGTTTTAGATGGTTTTAGATGGTTTTAGGTGGTTTTAGGTCATTCCTTCTTTTAGTACTTACGCTCGCAGGTCAATTATTTGCCTCAGCGTTCGGCTTCGGCAAATAATCGATCTGCTCGCCACTGTCAAATCACGATATTTTGCTCAACCTCGTCCAATAATTGTTAATTGTGTTTCAGCCGAGTTCAGTGATTGTTGGGTATCTGTCTTATCAAACCAAATTATTAAAATACAAGAATAAAACAATTGAGAGGCCACCTAAAAAACGGCTGATCGCAGGTTATATCGGAACTAAAAATCTTTGTAAACTGCGTGAAGTACGTATGAAACAACAAAGCTAAAGTCCGTCTGAGTTTTCAGTCAAGCCAGGAGAAAGTCAACCTATTGAAAACAAATCTTGGCGGCCTGCAATCGCTAAAAATAAGCCAACTTTAATCATGCATAGAAGGCGAAGAGAGACAAACTCGTGACATTGTAGTGTAAACAAAATTGAATACACTGCGGTCA
>CAXHUQ010001351.1:56200-63700 GCA_964020085.1 Micromussa lordhowensis | reverse complement strand
TCAATACACACTTATCCAGCATAAAAGGCAATAAGCAGCTGTTTTAAAAATATTCAAGTTTTTTTTATCGATTATGTCTTGGAAGTTGAGATAAGTCATTTTAAAAACTGAAACACAAAGTATGAACCGATATCTGCACTGAAAAGCTATGAAACTAAAATCAAAATTCACAATTATCCAGGATTTATTTGTTTTGAGCAACCAAGAGCCCACAATTGCAAGGATATCATACATTTTGGGAAGTATTTTCCCTTGGAAGGTTGATGTTCTTAAAGCTGGCATGTTAGTCCTCAAAGTTTTGTTTCTTGTTTAAAGAATATCAAATTTTAGAGGGACAACTCTCAGGCAACATTTCCCAGACTTAAACACTTCTATTGTTTAATTGATAGGTGCCTGTTTAGCCTTTTACATTGTAGCTTAGGTGTTTCTAACAGTCAGACAGTGAGCAGCGGCTAATTGCCTTTTGATCAAGGTAATCCAGGATGAGAGTAAATTATGATTTCAGATTTTTTTATTTTACAAGCTTAATATTTATTATTGATTAAAGTTTTGTGTTCATGTTTTCTGTCTTGCAACTTTGATGTGGAAAATACAGTTGTATCCTAAAACTCCACAAAGTATAGTAAGGAAACCACTTTTATACATTCAAGAGAAAATGAACTGTCAAGTGAATCAACTTTTAATCCTGTGTTAGTGAAAGTTGGCTTTTGCCATATTTGTAGATTGTGATTGTGTAGATTGTGATATAATTATTAGCTCATATACCGTGAAGGCTAAGCCAATGAAAAGTCTTAAATTGTATTATCCAGTGATCCAGGTTTTGATAATACTATTTAGTTTTGGTTTCTGGCCACATGGTCTATTTGGAATCAGCATTTCATGTGCTCTTTCTGGATAGCTTGCACCTTAAGTAGTAGATTAAATATGCTGCTTGTCTAATAAAGAGAAGGAAACTTAGAGAGAACTTAAAAGAAAAGCACCATTAGTAGAAGTCACCCCAGACCATAATGCTATTTGTAATTCCAAGATCAGATTGGTTGTGAAATAAAATTATGTGATGAAATACTGTTCTTGTTGGCGCCAAATACCTATACCTAGTTTCGTATCCCTCAGCCAGTCTTTTCCGAACAGACAATTAACCGAAACGATCCCTTGGGTGCCTTTGTGTAATGTTAATATAATGACAGGGAGACGTCGACTGAGACTACTGGGCCGTTATTTAGGAGTTATTTAGTTATACGTGACGTTTTGTGTGCGTCGTGAGCACTCCAGGATTCTATGGCGCCACGATAACGCATTCAACACCCGAATATGGTCATTATCGTCAAAGCGGAGAGAACGAAATAAATTCATTATTCTGTCGCTTGCGATGCACGCTTGAAGAAACGCTAGCCAAGAAAAGCAAATGGTCCTTCAATTTCCTGAGAAAGAGCTCAGCGCCTTTAGCAGCAAGGTCTTCAGCACGGATCATGACAAAACAAAGTGATACGAATTCCCTTTGTACGAGATTGTCCATAAAATGAATTTATATGATTTGTGTTTAGAAATTTTACTGACAAATCGACTGGAAGAAAATAACATTGGTTGATAAATTTCGTTACAGGCACTCTTTATAGTTACGCATGCGCTGATGCTACCGGACATACAGCGGTAACCACCGTGAAGGGAAATCACTGGTCGGTCTAAATAAATAGACTTTGCGACGTTTAATCTCCACATGCTAAAGATCGGTGAGAGGCTTCCTATGAAGGTACCAAGGTTTGCATCAAATACGCGGCAGCGTTGAATGGGTTTGGGCCCGGTGCAAGTCCTCCCATGCAACCGAGTTTAGGGCATTCCGCTCTCAAGCTTTGCGAAATTGGTGAGTTGCGCCACCACGTAGGTCGGTGAGATGCAAGGAATGTTCCGCAGCGGATTTTTTGGGGGTTTAATTGGGCCAACTGGCTAACGTATTAACGTATAAGGCTATCAATGGCTTAGCGCCTTTTTATCTCCAGGAACTTATTAATCTTAAAGAAGCATGCATGTAAATACAAGTTACCCTCTGACCGTGATGGACTGCTACTAAACCCTGTGAAATTCAAGACCTTAACAACGTTAGGAGATCGATCTTTTGCTGTTGCTGCTCCTCAACTATGGAATTTACTGCCCTATGCTATCAGGAGTAGCCCCTCAGTAACATCTTTTAAAAAGACACTCAAGACATTTTTATTTCAGAAAGCGTTTTTGTAATTTTATCAATGTGTTTTTAATCTCGTTTTTAGTAGGTTTTATGTAGTTTTATATTTTAAGCGCTGATGAAAATAGCTCTATTGATATCGGCGCTATACAAGTTTTATTATTATTATTAGTAGTAACTGGCTCAAATCGCGCAACTGTCTCATTTGACCTAACTAGCTCAAACAACAAACATGACTTATTTGGCCTAACTGGCTCGCATATAACACTAACATACTTTGCTAGTGAATTGTCCAGTAATATGGTGATTTTATGGTTTCGATTACCGAAAAGTTAAATTTACTTAAATGCTCATTTAATGAGCCTAAACAAAATCACAGATATTAAACATATTTACTGTTTAATTAAATGAATTTAAATTTTCTGACAAAATAAATGTATGTTTAAGTAAGACTTAAACCTGACTATGATTAAGTCGTCAATTTAAGTCAGGTTTCTGGTCATTAAACATGACTTAAATATGGCCATGGATTATCTAACTGTTTAATCTAAATTAAACATGACTAAAATGTGGCTTTTAGCCTTGTGAAAATTAACAACCAACCGTACTTCTTGGCAACATTGATATTTGAAAACTAGCAGTGAAATATGCTCTTTTTATCCGTATCTTTTAGAGAAAGTGAATTTGTAACGCTCGTTCTCTTTGCCTTTTGGCTCATTCTTCTAAATTCTCCTATCAGCTCATTCAAGTTCTGAGTTTAAAGCAAATTTATGCTCCTTCCTTTTTACATGCAACAAATACCTTACTTCGCCTGACTATTTACACCGTTTTTAATCCATCTTAGACAGAATGAGTTAAAGATAATGTTAGAACGCCGAATAGGTTAAGTACGCCGGGATATATTTTTGGGTTATGTGTTTCTCAAGTAGCTAATATAGTAACCTATTCAAAGTCCAAGCAAGGACTGTGATAACTGAACTACTTTTAGCGAAGTCAGGACGACGCATGCTTTCGAATAAGTTTAACTATCTGTAAAACGCCTCGTCACAAAGTCCTCGCTTGTTGTTACAGAGCAGTGTTATGATTCACTGTTATTTTTCTGTCATCGCAACCGAAGCGACCGTCCAATAGAAATGGCTTTCACAATAAACAGATAGGAAAATGCTTTGAATTTTCTACTTCCGCACTATTTCTCAGCCATCCTACTCGGGGAGCTGAGACAAAACTTCGAGAAATTAAGAAAATGTTTCCTAACACTACCTGAATCGAAAACCCGAATAATTGTAAAAAGTAATATTAACAGCAGCGCTTGTATTCCCTGAGAAACTATTGAATTACTTATTATGTTTATTCTTGTCGTGAGCTTTTCCGGTTTTTTTCTGCCTTTTTTTCCCTTTTGCCACTTATATCAACAATAAGGCTCAAGTAGGTTTTTGAACGTAAATAACGGAAGTAAAGTGTTGATAAAGGTTTATGTTGTTCGTCAGTTACCGACATTATGCGCAAAGTGAAAGATACGATCACTCAATTTGTATTTCTATTGGTAATCGACAGCTCATCATCTTGTCCTTTCCTTTTAGAATATTAAAACAGGTTATTAAAAAAAATGAAATAAGCAGTAATTCTTCTAGAAGTTTATACAGGTTTCTCTAATACTAACTTAATGCAATTCAAGGCAATGATGAATACTTCAATAAATATTGTAAAACACAGCTAGTCCGTTACAGTAACAACAACGTAAGATGTCTGAGGTATTGTCATTCATACATGTAGCTGTAATTTTGCGAGGCGGAAACTGTTACATGTAAGACTGTCCGGCAATCCGAGTGTCCGTTAAACCCAGATCTTGTCCTCGTATGCGGTTTCTTGTCGAGAACGTGCGAACCAGCTCCCTTCTGATGTCTTGCTTTAGAATCGCGTACACAACTGGATCACCGGCAGTATTGGCAACCAAAAAAATTCTCGAAGTCAAGACCATAGGATGTTGTACTTCACATAGGGAGAAGCTATCACAAATTCCCCTGTAGATCGAGAAAGACCAGCAAAGGACGAAGAAAAATATTACCACACCAAGAACAAGAACGGAAAAAGACTTTCGAGTCACCTGTTTTGCCATTTGTTGGGATATTCGCGAGTTCCTACTAATTTGCTCCACTTGAACTCGTTGACGCCTTGAATGCTTCAAAGTAATACGTGATATCTTCGCATAGACAAGCAAAAGACCTATGCAAGGAAAAATGGCAAATGTAAACATTTGTATAACATTGAAAATGGGTCCAGCGTTTTTGTTGTCAATGTTTGGGCTCAGAAAAATAAAAAGCTCTGGTATAAGTTGTAGAAAAATAGGCAAGGTCCATCCTATCACGATAGTTATAACGACTCGTTTTGGAGACATTAGCACGGGATATCGCAAAGGATACACGACTCGGCAGAATCGATCTCCTGTCATGGTGCAAACATTCCCTACCGAAGCACAAACGAAGAAACTGCACAAGGTATAGAAAACGGGAGAGCATTGGACTCCGAACCCGCAAACAAAAGTTCCTGGAATTGTCGTGATGGCGGTCAGCAGGTCAGAGAATGAAAGAGACAAAATGAAGCTGTTGCAAGTTGTTTGAAGTCTTCGACGAGTTGCGATTAAGAAAATAACCAAACTGTTGCCTAAGAAAGCGACGACACCGATCGTGCCCATTATGAACCAAAACCAGATCTCATTAGGACTTTCATTTTCTCCTTCAGTAATTGAAGTGTTAGTTGCATTTACAGGTAAGGTTTGATTGTTTCCATCCATGTTGATGATCAGAATAAGTCTTTGAAGAAATCAAAGTCTCAAGCGCTGATGCTCCCAGACTGAAGAATATTTTTCAGAGGAAAACAAGCCCTTGTGTTGAATTTCACTCTACAGAAGGTAGAGTTTTGAACTTTACGTCCTTACAACCTTGAAGCTACGTCTTTCTTTATAAACACGAGCACGTAGCAATCGTAATTTTAGATCTTGCAGGTCGAGTTTCAATGTTACCATTGGTTGCAAAGATTTTCTTTAGGATTAATGGTTGACGTACGGAACTTTTATCTCCAGCTTAATATTGCTTCACAAGTAAATACAGCTGCCTGAGTTAGAATGCTTTCATGAAATTTAGCAAACAAAATTAAAGTTCCTTAAAGTTCCTCGGCTTTTGCTAAGAATTATTTTACTGATCGTGCTCTAACAAACATTAATATAATCAAAGAAACGAAAGAGTAATGTTAGCCGTTTTTAATTATCAGAATTGAACCATTTCGTTTGTCTTATCTACATTTGACTGCTCGTTTCCAGGTTTTGTTTTCTCAATCTGACAAAGTGTCAACTTTGTATAAACTAGGTTGACAACGTCGCGAATAAATTGCACTGCGACTAATGCAATATATTTTATTACATTACTTGCGATTAAAAGTTAAAACGAAAAAGGAGAAAACTATCTATCTGTCCTAGTTTGCAATTGCTAATTACTGCTATATTAAGGATTTCACTCAATGTATTAATATTTGTATGTATAATATTGGTCACGAACGAAAAATTAATCTTTGTGTCTAATTTTACTTCTTTAACTTACGAAAAGTCTCTCTGTTGCTTACAAAATGCAATGGATAGAGTGATATATTCTTGGTTTTAGTTTTAAATTACTAATTACAACTAAATCGCAGATTTAATTTTATGTATTATATTTGTATGTATAATGTTGAACGACAAAGAAATCTTCTTTGAGTCATATTTTACCATCAGTAGATCTCTTAATCGTGGAAAAGGGGTGTTCAGCTTCTGACCCCTGAAAAGCTCTGTTGCTTACAATGGATAGAGGGATGTATTCTAGGTAGACCAAAAAAAAAACGTTTCCTTTTAAATTGTTTTAACATTGGAAGAACAGCCTAACAAAGAGCGACATGATGATGAGGCGTATATCCCAATACAATCAATCTCATCCTTCGCCTCAGGATGTTGATAAGAACAGACTGTCAGTTTTAAAATATGTATAATTTATCAGTCTAACACGCGAAGAGGTAAGATAATTTTTCAGCTGAGGGTTTGAAAACACTCCTTTTTTAGGTATAAGTTGGGGATTGATTTTTGACGGTGCTGTGCGATCACCGACAGTGACTTGTAATCACTCTCCTGTTTGTACTTTTACATGGGCTCGCCAGTGATCTTTCGTGATATTTCTGTTCTAAACAAATAATTGAAAAATTGTTTAAGCAGAATGTCAAGGTCGTTTTCTTCCGTGGGAGTCAACGCAGGATTGGCACTTCAAAAGCGACACCCAGTGTTCAAATAGCATATCTCTAGTCTCTACCAACCATTTCCTCCCTACCACCCCCTCCCCAGAATATATGTTTAAGGGTGCGGTGTGATTTAGTTTTACGTGCTAGACCGCATGATGTCATCAAAAAACTATATGATTTAAAAACCTCAGTGTAATTAATAGGAAAGGTCATCAAAAATCAAGCAAAATGTGAATTTGGCGGCAGAAGTCGAAAACTCGATTTTTCTCTCTTTTCGCCCACAAATAGCCCTTAGGTAGATATGAAACTTGATGTAGTATTTTTGAGCTCGAAGCGCTTTAAATTTGAGAAAATCTAGAAAAGAGATTTTTGCCTAGAGGGTCGACAAAATGGCCGAACGCAAAGGCTGAAAATTAGAAATATAAAACTCAAAGTAACGACAGTTTTCAATTTACAAAACATGTTTCGACATTCTCATATCATCTTCAGTTGCAAATGAGCTTTTAACGGTTGTACATTTGAATTTTATATTAAGGTACGTTACAAAATTACGCGTCTAAACTTGCGTTACAATTTGAATGTCAAGTGCGCGGAAAACAAAATTAGCGCGCGCAAAAATAAAATAAAAGACACAAGGAACAACATAATAATATAAAATTCAATAGTACAACCGTTAAAAGCTCATTTGCAACTGAAGATGACATGAGAATGTCGAAACATGTTTTGTAAATTGAAAACTGTCGTTTCGTTATTGAGAGTTATCGTCACTCTGCTTTCTTTACGTCCGTTTGGAAAACTTAAAGTGTGTTTACGCGTAAAGGAGTACCACAACTTATCAATACTTTTTCTTGAAAGGCAAAGTGTTCAGCTATCCAAGACAAGTTAGAACTTGAATCAGCCTATTCGTAAATAGATACAAAATTTTTAAAATAATCCCTTTGAGTTACCACTGAGGTCAAACTCCTAATTTACGAATAAAATTCAGAGATATTTTTCGACATGTGCCATAACACCCTCACCAATCGCACCATTGGTAAGGGATCACCATTCGTCAAAGTAGCCTT
>CAXHUQ010001351.1:26200-53700 GCA_964020085.1 Micromussa lordhowensis | reverse complement strand
TAGATAGTGAGTAGCGTAGCAGTGTGTTTTTGTTAGCAGAATGACGGCCGTTTCTTGGCGTTTTCGAAGTGTCTGTGAAGAGGATTTAGATCAAGTTTTGAACGACCAGTAGGTTTATACTAAAACAATTAGATTATTCGCTCTGGATTTCTATGCGTGATGGTTCACTCCGGCTGCACCCTCGTCAACTATCCCGCGATAGAAATCTCGAGCTCATAATCTTGTTGTAATAGAAACACGAGTGGAAGTTTGGGAGAACGTGAAATGCTGTGGGAACACGAGCCGCAGCTGAGTGTTTCCACAGCTTTTTCGAGTTCTCTCAAACTTTCATTAGTAGAATTCTACTAGTATACTAATGCAAATGCTGCAATCTGATCGGCTGAGCTACTCGTATACTATCAGCCATTAGAGTGCAGTGGCTGTCGCTCGTCCACGAAAGGCGACGTTTTTATCGTTTTTCCGAAGTTTTGAAAGAAAGTTTAGATGTAAATGGATGATTAAATTCCAGAGAAGACTAAAAAAAGGTCAGTAACGATTTCTTGACTTAAAAAACTGGAAATTATTGAAAAAGCGGCTGCGCGCGCGTAGACAACTGCAAATTTACCAAGGACAATTCAATACGTGCGACTTTGTTAAAGCGTAAAGTTCAATAATGCGTGGAAAAATAATTGGAAACCGTTATTTGCGTTAATTTCAGTTAGAATTCTACTAAAACAGTTAGATTATTCGCTCTCGATTTCTATGAGGTGATAGTTGATTCGGCCTTCGGCCTCATCAACTATCACCTCATAGAAATCTCGAGCTCATAATCTAATTGTTAAAGAGTGTTTCCATAGCTCGATAGAAACACGGTGAACATGTTTTCTATTTCTTTTAGAAAATACCGCGCCATAGTTACGTCAAGAGCACGTGCTAAATCTGTGTTTCTATCGAGTTATAGAAACACAATTTTCAACCAATCATATATGTTAATGTATATAATGTTATCATGTGTTATAAGTTGTCATAGCCATAAAATTGTGTGCTTTTGTTACATTAATATTTTATAATAGCTTATAAAGATTTAATTATTTCAGACTTCCCTGGTAGTTAAGTTGTAGTTTAAGTGAATAAAAGGGGTGAGTTTCGAAAGAAACTGTTGTGCTGCGTCGGTAGAGAGTTTTACAAGATAATTTGGTTTTATCAACTCAGTTGATAATGTGATCATGAATTGGCCACCGTGAAGAGATTCGAAAGCTGACGTTTCGAGCGTTAGCCCTTCGTCGGAGCGATTCGCTGGTGGGATAAATATCCCAGTATGTACCGGACCATTTTTCTTAAGTTAGCATAACGTAAGCTACTGATGTAAACTTAAGAGCCATTTATTAATTTTTAGCCTTCTTTCACAATTGATGTGATCCTGAATGAAAATAAAAATGTAAAGAAAAAATTTCTTAAAGTGCCACTGAAACGAAATTTTCGTACTCTCTTTTATTAGCCCACATTATAGTTTCAAACGTGCTTAAAATGGTGGTGAACTTTTTTTCTTTCAAATCCTAACGGAAAGTTTTCTTTTTTTAGCTGCCGAAATCGTCTTTTTGGAGCAAAACTGTGTCCGGGCTCTGGAACCGAGTTTAAGCACCTTGTGACGTCACTGGTTGTATTCACGCAGCAAGCGCTAAAGATTCTCTCTTGTTTTCATTTGATTTATTCAATATTATTCATCATATTGTCGATACCTACTAGTTTTCTATCTTGTGATTTCTGTCCATCCTTGACAGTAAATTCATATCATAAACGTTGGAGGGCGCAAAAGAGTGTAGCTCAGCCAAAATGAATGCTACAGATTAGAACAGCTTACTATATTTTTCGAACATCTTGAGTACTCGATTGGAGACGTTGAAGACGAGTATGGCAACTATTTTGTCACATCCCGAAGCCTAAACATCATATATCGTCGTCTGTTTTCAGCCTGGCTCTGTAATTTGGATTTGCACGTTTATCTAAGGTCTATTAACAAGGTTCGAATATATCCTCGCCCGGGATCCTCGAAGGGCTTCAGCCAACCGCACAATTAATCACGAAGTTATTAACGGTGCACATAAAGCTTTGAGTCGAGTACTTCTTTGAATTCAGAGGGCATCTTTTTATGTTACTAATACGTGAGAGTTTTTATGGTAGACAGAGAATATCTTTGAAAACTGTGATCCACAGCAGGGTACGCTTTATCGCTGCATATGTATCAGTCAGCGTAATATAAACAAAGTGAAAAATTTCGCTTCTCTTTTACACATCGTATCTTCCAGTTGCAATATTTCATGGCCGATGGATTACTTTGAGTTCTTTAGCGCATATTTACACACTGTATGTCTATGATCTTCATTTAATAGTACCCAAGTTCAAAGCAATTCGTTAAAACGTGACAAGTTTACATTCCTTTCGAAGGTTTATTTTAAACAGAATATGAACTAATTTGCATATATGACTGTCATGCTTTCTTTCGTTTCCTGAAAACATACCTGCTGGGTCATGGCAGCTTAGTTTACCTTTACAGTTTTAAATTCGCTCCCTCCATTAAAAGTAGAGGGATTCTTTAATTAAGTGATGTTGTGATAACTTGTAGGATATTGCAGATACGCCTGGGCTAAAGGTCATCGTAACACAATCTTGTCCGCGGTGAAACTCACAAAGTTTCCGGTTTCCTCTAAGCAAAGCGACTCGAAAACTCGAAGTGTTGTTTCTGCGATTCGTGCACCAGCACTCCGAATGATATTTTCAAAAGCCGCTTTCTCTTGTTTTCAGGTCTGTTTTACTTTATGAGTGCAGATATTGTTTAATTGAGTGCTGGCCATTTGACTAAGTGTTTCAAGCATTTTGCGATTTCAGAACTCGCACTCGCATGCTTGCTTTCATAGATTACCTTGGAATTATTCAATTATAAAATAGACCGAAAAGCTCCAGGATCGCCTCTCCACCTCTTCATGGCCAAGGCTACTGTTAGTATCCGATTTAAAGCTCTGAGATGTCCTTAAGATACTTTTTTAGGGGCTTCCAACAGTACTAACTATGCCCATAATAACTCTAAATTTTCAGCGCGGCACACGACTAATACAACCAGTGACGTCACTAGGCGGTTTTGGCCGCGCCAAGATGGCCGCCAATTTTGGACTTAACCAGCCAACGGCTGAAAAAGCGGTTTTCGCTTGCCGTATGTGAAAAAAAAGTCTGCAGTGTTTCCAAGTAAGGTTGAAACTTTATTACTAAGAGAAAATCTCACATACGAAAATTTCGTTTCAGTGGCACTTTAAGCTTACGTAAGTATCGTTGTAACTGACTTCCCCTGTTAATGTTAAATCAGATTGCAATTTGTAGACTACCTTTATCAAGTCGTAGGATAATGATATCTGTTTTTTTTTAGTTTCTTTAGTATTTTTTTTTTAGTTTCTTTAGTATTTTATGTTAAGTCAAGCATTTACTTCATTGGCTGTGCTCTTGTCCGCGAGATGTCTTTTACGATCTTGGTGAAGATCATATCTCGCATATCTTGCAGAAGAAAAATTGCTGTGACCTGAATCTTGGCGAGAGTCTTTGAATAGTTACCTTCTTTGTTTTCTCAGATTCTGGACTTCATCTATTGAACAGTTTTGATTTTTATTTTGAATGGCGTGACACTGAAAACCAGCAATTTGAAAGACGAAATCTGTTGACAACTGTATCCTTTTGAGTGAGGTACAGTAGAATTTCCTATGAGGCCCTTAAGCTTCTTTTCATTAGCTTTGACAAATTCCTTGACTTTTCGCTCAACATTGTTTTGCGTGACTTTCTTGAGGATCAACCTCGTTCCCAGAGCCGTTTCCCTGGCTCTGGGAACGAGGTTGTCTTGAGGATGAATCGTGTCAATGATGTTCAAAACCTTATAAAAAAGCACCAGGATAACACAATTTGATCAGGCCTGATGAGCTGATCAGAGCCCTAGGTGGTATGAGTACATATTTGACCCATATTTGGTGAGATATTGATCAGAGACCTAACAACTAATTTTTGTGAGTTATACCTGTTTGCTAATTACTCGCAGAAAATGCGCTTTAGAGATGAGTTTTGGACCACTCGTTGTCGTCTTTAGATTTTTCTGCGTGGCTGAAACCAGCTACTTCAGTGCTGTTATTTGCTGTCGAATCTAATTTAAACGCAAGCGAGTTGCGTGAACCGAGTGCTTGGACACTAACAAAATAAAATGCTAATTAAACACCCTGTCACAAATAGCCACAAATGCTCGAGTCTCCAACACCTGTCCAAGGTCTGCATCCCAGTCCCTGTAACAAAAAGTAAATAAATAAACAAAGTGTCTTGGATCTGTACGAAACTCGTGTATCTGTACGAAACTCGTATTTCAAAAATCAATAGCACAAAACGCTCTCAATTTATCGCCGGTTTTGTACCTGTCTCAGGGGCACCCAACGAGAAACTTCGATGAAATATCTGTTCGGGAGAGTCCACTCGTTCTAAGACTTTCGGATAATGCATTGACAAAGAGCTACTGATTTCTTAACTAAAACATCAGCTAAAAGATTCGAAACCAGGATAAATCCACGGGAAAATAGTCCCTTAGATTTTCGGAAGGGATATTTTGCAATTTTTGGATCTTAATGAGGTCGCCAAGCATTGGCGACATTATTGTACAAGATTTTGACCCAGTTTTGAATGTCGGGTCCGAAGTTAAAAGCTTTAAGACAGCAGTTGATGAAGTCCCATTCAATGGTATCAAAAGCTTTTTTGAAGTCTATAAAAAGAACGATACCTGGAATATTTTCCTCTTCTGTGTACGTCATAATGTCGGAAATTAAACGGATGTTTTCACCGATATACCGGTTTTTTATATATCCAGTTTGATCCGGGTTTATTACCTTTGGTAAAACTTTTTCTAACCTTTTTGCGATAGCTTTAGTTAGAATTTTGTAATCGGTGTTGAGCAATGATATCGGTCTGAGGTTATCGAGTAAGGCGGTATCTTTATTTGGTTTCGGAATGAGCGTGATTATTCCTCTTCTTTGAAAGATCGATAATGACCCATTGTCATAGGCAAAGTTAAAACTGCGTATCAAATCTGCGTGCAGCTCTTTCCAGAAATATTTATAAAATTCTGCTTGTAATCCGTCTGTTCCCGGTGATTTTTCATTTTTAAAATCCTAATTCTGCCTGGGTAACTTTTCCTTCACACGTAACTTGTCTGCGTTTTCTAAAGGGGTGTTATTTTCTGTGAAAAGGGGTAAATCGTTGTTTTAAACTGAAGGTTCGTGGTTGTTTGATATGTAGAGTGCTTTGTAAAAGTGCATTTGTTCTTGCAAGATTTCAGATTGGTCAGTAGTAAAGCTACCATTGGGAAGCTTCAATTTTGTGGTCGTCGTTTTTTCAAAGTTTCGTTTCTCTAAACCATAAAAGTATCTGGTGTTATGTTCCCCATGCTCATGCCATCTAACTTTACTTCTGAGAATCGTACCTTTCGTTTTATACTGCATTATATTTTTTAGGCGGGATCTGGCAACATGAATTTCGTGGATAATTTGCTTGTTGTTGGGATGTGTTTCAGCTTTTTTGTAGAGTTCGTTAATTTGTTTTTGGAGTTGAATTTCCATAGATTTTCTTTGTTTTGCTTGATTTTTAGAGTATTTGACTGTAAAGCCTCTTATTTCCATTTTGATTAAATCCCATTTTAGACATAAATCTTCGGTGTCTTTATATTTTTGTTGAAAGTTGGGTATTTCTGTACGCAACTTGGTAACGTAAGCCTCGTCCTTGAGAAGCGACAGGTTAAACTTCCAAAAGCCGAGTCCCCTTTTGTGCTTGAGTTCGTCGGATTTTATATGTATTAGTATTGCCGAATGATCTGTTTCAGGTGCGTAGAATATTTTGCATTTGTCGGTTAAGTCGTTTAGCGTTTTTGGAATCAGAAAAAAATCAAGGCGGCATTGTATTTTAAAAGATTTATTTCTCCATGTGAATTCCTCTGCCTCTGGATTGAGAACACGCCAAATGTCATTTAAATCGTAAAGGCTGCACAGTTTTTTTTAATTTCTTCGACTACCAAATGCTTTCGATTGTTAGTATTACCACCCTTTTTATCTTTTTCTGCTAAGGTGCAGTTGAAGTCTCCTCCAATTATGATTATTTCTTCAGAGAATTCTTGGAGCTATTGTTGTATTTCCTTGAAGAAGGAAATTTGTTCGTTTGCATCATTTGGGGAGTAAATGTTGGCTAATACTATTCGTGTGTCTGCGATTAAAATATCTAATATAATGTATCTGCCGTTTTTGTCACAAATTTTGTTCTCAACTTTGCACTTTATTTTGGGATTTATGAGGATCATTGTGCCTTTGCTATACTTTGTGCCATGACTAAAAAAGACCTCACCGCCCCATTCCGCTTGCCAAATATTTTCACATTCTTTTGAGCTGTAGGTCTCTTGTAAGAAAACAAATGGACAGTGTTGATTGTGTAGCCACCTGAAGACAGCGCGGCGTTTGAGTGCTTTGTTCAAGCCTCTAATGTTTACTGACAGGCATTTTAAGTCAATACGATTATTCATAAAAAGTCGTTAAGGTTACGTAATTCCTCATGTATGAGTAGACCGTGTATTAACACGCTCGCTGGGACAGAATTTTTTGCGTTTGACTACAAAACAATAAGTAGAAAATGAAATTTGCATTTTACTTCTTGAAATTGCTGCGAAAAAGTAAACAAACAAAACTAAAAATCCTAATATAGATTGGGAGACGAAGGTTTGTTACAGGATTAGTAAACAGTTGAGAGATAAATAACAAAATATTTAAAGATCTAGTAAGATCTAAACACGAAGGAAACATATTTTACTCGCGTTTCAGTCTGGGCTAAGCTAAACAAAAGAAGCGGGATTATTGAGTCTCCTCTGGAGGTCAACAGTTATAAGATTATGACCCGGTGCCTTAACCAGTCGATGTCATAATAAAAGGTTAAACAACTTACTTGTTTGAAAAAATAAATGTCTCAAAGGAAGAACTTTTTCAGGCGTTTTCTGGTGTTTCTTGAAGGTATCCTGTTTCGTGCGCGATAGGTAGATCAACAACTGCAGCGTCTTGGCCGTGGAAGTCACTCTGTTGGGGTTGTGGTTGATCGGGCCTCCACTTAGCAGGAATCCTGTTGAACGTGTGCGGACGTCCATTTATCACAAGCTTGTCTGCGACTATGGAGGCTTTAACACCGTCGGTCTTTTGGGCTTTCTTGAGAGCAGGAACTAAAATATTTTTTCGTATTTCACGCACGTGGAAAGGCAGGTCTTCCCCCATTCTGATGTTAGACTCTGCAAGAAGACGGCGCTGGCTCCAAACGTGATCCCTGTCTGCCCGGCAGGTGAAACGGACAATGATCGGTCTTGGCCGTTCGTTGTGTTTTTTTCCAAGCCGATGAACTCCACAAAATGGCATGTTGTTTACACGCTGATCTGCCTTGGGATTTGAAGGTTATTTTTCAATACATCCTTCACGATATAATGGCAATTTTCGCCCTCTGTTTCGCTGATTCTAAATAAAAGCAGGTTCCATCTGCGACTGTAAATGCTTTGGCGTGTCAACTCTGTCTCCTGCCTGATTTGGTCTTTTTCACATGTGGCCACACGGTCTTTGATGTCATCTTGCTCCTAATGCGTAAACTGCAAGGAGGCTTCCAGTGCCGCCACTTTATCGGTTAAAGCCTTTATTTCATCCTTAGCTGTTTGAAGGAGGGCTTGTAAGCCTGCGATATGAACACTTTTCTCCGCATCTTTTTGTTCAAGCGCCTCAAGTTGTATAGAGTTGAAAGCTCTTCGAAGCGGCGGCCATCTTCCTCGAGTTCATCGCTTGTCGAGCTGTTTGGTCTTGCTCGTTTCTCTGTTTTCTTTTTGCCTTGACCTTTACCACCCATCGTTCAAGCAACTTCAATGTACCGTTAGGGATTGGTTAAAGGCAATAACTTTGTGGCAAGATAATAAATAATAAAAAAAATAAATAACTTTACCAGAAACTCGGATATGGCTAGACCTCTTCGGAGACTCAAAACGCACGTCCGCTCTCTATGGATGCTGACTTCAATTCAAGAAGATTGATAGCTTTTTTCCAACATTTTGTAAGAATAATAGTATTTGTCTTGGTTTTACATGTATTTGCATTTATATGCTGACTGTCTACCTCACCTTAAAGGACAGAGAATTAGGCCCTTAATGACCCAAGCGCGGCCAACCTACAAAAGTACTGATTTTACAGATTTGACAAGTAAGATGTTTAGTTAATCTACTATTAAAATTAAGCATCATTTCACAATATTAGAACTAATATTTAGGGTCTAATTTAAAATCCCTCATTAGATCTCCAGTTTGAGATCAAGTTAATTTTAAGTCTCTATTTGATATCATCAAATAAGCTATGTACTCATTTTTATCTCACAATCTAGCTTATATTTACACTTTATCTCATTGTATCTTGTATCCATGTATCTATGGCATCAGTTTCGAAACGTTAACTTCTCTCGGTATGGAACTGTTTGTTATTTAGAGTCACTCAAAAGACGGCTTCTGTGCGTCATGATTAATGGATACTTTGTAACTATCGGTCTTTGGGTCCTGGTTTGATTACAAAGCTGAATAAAGATCACTTTAAAAATTGTAGCCATTTTAATTTATATTTTCATGAATGGAGTTGTCCTTGTTTGTTGATATAGTCCTCTTTAGGGCTACAATGCAAATACTTCTCGCAAATTCTGCTCGCAGATCACTTTTGAACAGGATTAACACCAACGGATTTATAGCAGGGTTTAAAATCATGAAGAGCCACGTGACTCTAGCGAGAGTCAAGGACACACTGCATAGGCCGAAATACGTGCAAAATGACGCGTAAAGCGACAAAGACCAACAAAAGAGAAAAATTGTTATCACTGCAATTATTACTCTAACGGAAGATCTCTTCGATCGTCTTCGCTGGAACATTCTTAGAAATTCTTTATTGCTTCTTTTTTCGGCGCTTCTTGTTTCCAAACTTGATGACGGCTCATAGTTAGACATCGATTGAAAACCAACAGTGAGCTCTGTTTGCTTTTCACTATCTTTATACACCGCCCTGTTTGGATGCTCTGTGGAAATGGTTCTCAATTCATTGAAGTTTATGTTGTGCAATTGAGCTGTCGCTCGTTTTGAGTGCATCCGTGCCACCCGGATAATCTGTATATTTGCCATCATTAGTAAAATACAGGGAATAGCCACCATGACAATTGTTTCCAGAATGGTAAAAATGCGAAACCATTTTGCTCTTGTTACAGGCTCGGCATATAGCCAAGAGAAATGAAGGCCAAAATTCACAAGTGGTATCCCCCACGAAATCGCCATGGTTTTCACAGCGCCAGCGGTAGTCATATAACTTGTATACTTCAAAGGATGCACAATGGCAAGATAACGATCTACCGTCATAGCGGACAAGTTTAAGATTGATTCATACAAAAAGAGCTCTTCAAAGACACTTTTTCAGATAAACATCACACGTGTCTAACTTTTTGCACGAAAAGTGTAGTGGCGTGATGAACAAACCAGCCAAGAGATCACTCACAGCAAGAGACAAAATAAACCAGTTGGTGGTATTGTGGAGCTTAGATTTTGTTGTGATCAACCAAATGACAAATCCATTCCCAGCTATTGCTGTGATGCTGACAGTTAAACTGGTGTATGTGTACCAGGACATGATCCTCGTCCGCTACTTTCTTTGGTTCAAAGTACAAAGCTGATCTTTAAGGTCTTTAACACACTTTACAATCGTGATGTTTGATGGTCAATATAACTATGGTGCGGGATTTGGGAGCGGTAGCTAGTTCTTGTAAGTCTTAATGACTGAGTGAGATTTGAATATTGACTTCAAACAATTTTAACTAAGTACACAGAAGTTGTCATTTGGGTTAGACACCTGCAAAAACAATTTGACTCCCTACTCTAATTTTAGCATTTTGTCTCCAGTCGAAATTGATTTAAAATAAACGCCATGCTTCCATCTCGAGTTGAAGTTATCATTCTAGAATATAACTTGCTCCTGAATTCATTTATCTTACGACTCTTAGGCTTCAATCAAGTATTTTTGTTTCTGTTCAATTAATACGACAGACGTTTATTTGTTCATCGCCATCTCACCTTTATGGATGTTCTGTCAGTTGTCACTTCTGAGCCGCGAACCTTAGCTTTGAAATAAAATTTTCTTTGCTCTGTTTATTCTCTGTTCGTCACATTTTCTGAAAACGCGTTTTAAAGATAATATTGGCTAACTGAATTTTTTTCTTGCGGATCACAGTTGTTCATAGTCTTTTGAAAATAATCACTTAAGCCTGTAGGTAGTAGTTATTTACTTCTTTAAAACGTGAAGCACTGGTGGAATAAAACTTATGTTAATTTCCCATGCATACAATGATGGGTATCAACCAAACCATAGGAGCCATAAAACCTAAGAAACATATTTCTTGGGCTGGAATTCTGTGTACCTTAATATTGATCTTGTATTATTTCAAAGGAGCTTGATGTTGTGGTTGACAGACAGGTCATTAAGTTTCTAATTATTCCAAAACAGTTTGTTTATTAGCAGCTACATGTTGTTTGCAATTTGCGAAGCACCCGCTACATAGCGTTGTCTTTCAGTCGATTCAGTTTGGTTTAATTCTTTTCTTTTTCTCCGTACTTCGAAGATGAATTTTACGAAATTTCTGTAGTTTCTGTGTGAATCTAACGTTGGAAAATGCGGAGTTCAAGTAAATCGAAGCGATTGAACGAAATATATTGTAGCTCAATTTTTTATTGCGTGTATAGGTTTCAAATGAAAATTGCTTATGTTGATGCAGAGGTTCTGTTTCGTCTCTCATCGAGCAGAAAGAGAAGGGAATATCTGTCTCCCAGGGTAGCAGTTAACTCTCCTTTTTATGCCGTTTGTTTCTCGATGAATAATATCTGCCACACCCAGTTAGACAGGTATTGGCTTTGATAGTTGCACAGGATCGATTAACTGTTATTCACACTACTGTTAGTATACAAGGTGTTGCCAATACACGATATAAAATAAGACACTCTATAGATATAATTTAACTTCCAGCTTAGATGTACTGGCATGGCCAGGAGGAACAAATTTTAGATCTACGGCCGGTTTAATTATCGGTTTGTCATTCAGTGATTTTGTTTTACATAAAAGTTCTGTTTTGTCAGACACATTCATATTTTATTATTTTAACATTTTTTACACAAGTGTCATTTGTCACAAAGGCCGTGCATAGATAAGCGATAACATCATTGTGCATTTTTTATCTCTTAATGGACTTCTTATCTCTCACCGCTTAAGTTCCCCATGACCCGGCGATGACGAAATATCCTTCCATAAAAACGGAAACACTCGACTGAGAAGATCAAACCAATTTTACTTTTTCAAGCGTGGAACAGGCATGCGACAAAATCTTAAGCTAAATATTTAATAACGGAAAACGTTTTTCTATGATATGAACGTTTTACTAAGTTATCTTTCCGACGTATTCAAATTTGATTCATATGCCAACCGAACGCACTTCAAACAATGAGTAATTTTAATTTCAATGGCTTTTCAGAGAGCTTTTCAAGAGCTGAGGAGGATGGAAGTTGGTTTGTTATACAAGTGTCAAATGTATGTACAGGTTGCGGTGGCCTCATGGTTAGTGCGCTCGACTCCGGAGCGAGCGCTCCGGGTTCGAGCCCTGGCCTGGGACATTGCGTTGTGTTCTTAGGCAAGACACTTCACTCTCACGGTGCCTCTCTCTACCCAGGTATATAAATGGGTACCGGCGAGTTTAATGCTGGGGGTAACCCTGCGATGGACTGGCATCCCATCCAGGGGGAGTAGAAATATTCCTAGTCGCTTCATGCCACGGAAACCGGGATAAGCTCCGGCCTGATGGGCCACTTGGCTCGTATGCAGACTTTACCTTTTTTTACCATGTACAGGTTGAAATGGTAATTTCTTGTAAGGAATTTTAATTTCTTTGTCATGGTTTTATATGTATTTCTTTTAATTATATTGTGAATCACACTACTTACAGCACTGGTGCGTCTACTTGCTCAATTTACGAACAGAAAGAAAAAAAAAAGAAAAAAACTACTAATTACAACTACTACAAATAATTACTACTGTAATTACTACTAAATACAACTAATTACAACACTTAAACAGCTACTTACACTACTTGCACTTCTTAACAATACTATGCAATCAAAGATACTATTCATACAACTACAACATTTGCATAGCTTACTTCACAGAGCAATACAATTACTTATTTTAAGTGAATTAACTTCTCTCGGTATGGAATTGTTTGTTATTTAGAGTCACTCAAAAGATGGCTACTGTGCGTCATGATTAATGGATACTTTGTAACTATCGGTCTTTGGGTCCTGGTTTGATTACAAAGCTGATCACATTGAAAATTGTAGCCATTTTAATTTATATTTTCATGAATGGAGTTGTCCTTGTTTGTTGATATAGTCCTCTTTAGGGCTACAATGCAAATACTTCTCGCAAATTCTGCTCGCAGATCACTTTTGAACAGGATTAACACCAACGGATTTATGGCAGGGTTTAAAATCATGAAGAGCCACGTGACTCTAGCGAGAGTCAAGGATACACTGCATAGGCCGAAATACGTGCAAAATGACGCGTAAAGCGACAAAGACCAACAAATGAGAAAAATTGTTATCACTGCAATTATTACTCTAACGGAAGATCTCTTCGATCGTCTTCGCTGGAACATTCTCAGAAATTCTTTATTGCTTCTTTTTTCGCTTCTTGCAATTGTTTCCAAACTTGATGACGGCTCATAGTTAGACATCGATTGAAAACCAGCAGTGACCTCTGTTTGCTTTTCACTATCTTTATACACCGCCCTGTTTGGATGCTCTGTGGAAATGGTTCTCAATTCATTGAAGTTTATGTTGTGCAATTGAGCTGTCGCTCGTTTTGAGTGCATCCGTGCCACCCGGATAATCTGTATATTTGCCATCATTAGTAAAATACAGGGAATAGCCACCATGACAATTGTTTCCAGAATGGTAAAAATGCGAAACCATTTTGCTCTTGTTACAGGCTCGGCATATAGCCAAGAGAAATGAAGGCCAAAATTCACAAGTGGTATTCCCCACGAAATCGCCATCGTTTTCACAGCGCCAGCGGTAGTCATATAACTTGCATACTTCAAAGGATGCACAATGGCAAGATAACGATCTACCGTCATAGCGGACAAGTTTAAGATTGACTCATACAAAAAGAGCTCTTCAAAGACACTTTTCAGATAAACATCGCACGTTTCTAACTTTTTGCACGCAATGTGTAATGGCGTGATGAACAAACCAGCCAAGAGATCACTCACAGCAAGAGACAAAATAAACCAGTTGGTGGTATTGTGGAGCTTAGATTTTGTTGTGATCAACCAAATGACAAATCCATTCCCAGCTATTGCTGTGATGCTGACAGTTAAACTGGTGTATGTGTACCAGGACATGATCGTCGTCCGCTACTTTCTTTGGTTCAAAGTACAAAGCTGATCTTTAAGGTCTTTAACACACTTTACAATCGTGATGTTTGATGGTCAATATAACTATGGTGCGGGATTTGGGAGCGGTAGCTAGTTCTTGTAAGTCTTAATGACTGAGACTGATTTGAATATTGACTTCAAACAATTTTAACTAAGTACACAGAAGTTGTCATTTGGGTTAGACACCTGCAAAAACAATTTGACTCCCTACTCTAATTTTAGCATTTTGTCTCCAGTCGAAATTGATTTAAAATAAACGCCATGCTTCCATCTCGAGTTGAAGTTATCACTCTAGAATATAACTTGCTCCTGAATTCATTTATCTTACGACTCTAAGGCTTCAATCAAGTATTTTTGTTTCTGTTCAATTAATACGACAGACGTCTATTTGTTCATCGCCATCTCACCTTTATGGATGTTCTGTCAGTTGTCACTCCTGAGCCGCGAACCTTAGCTTTGAAATAAAATTTTCTTTGCTCTGTTTATTCTCTGTTCGTCACATTTTCTGAAAACGCGTTTTAAAGATAATATTGGCTAACTGAATTTTTTTCTTGCGGATCACAGTTGTTCATAACTTTTTGAAAATAATCACTTAAGCCTGTAGGTAGTAGGTTATTTAGTTCCTTAAAACGTGAAGTACTGGTGGAATAAAACTTATGTTAATTTCCCATGCATACTATGATGGATATCAACCAAACCATAGGAGCCATAAAAACTAAGAAACATATTTCTTGGGCTGGAATTCTGTGTACCTTAATATTGATCTTGTATTATTTGATGTTGTGGTTGACAGACAGGTCATTAAGTTTCTAATTATTCCAAAACAGTTTGTTTATTAGCAGCTACATGTTGTTCATTGCAATTTGCGAAGCACTACATAGCGTTGTCTTTCAGTCGATTCAGTTTGGTTTAATTCTTTTCTTTTTCTCCGTACTTCGAAGATGAATTTTACGAAATTTCTGTAGTTTCTGTGTGAAACTAACGTGGGAAAATGCGGAGTTCAAGTAAATCGACGCGATTGAACGAAATATAGCTCAATTTTATATTGCGTGTATAGGTTACAAATGAAAATTGCTCATGTTGAAGCAGAGGTTCTGTTTCGTCCCTCACCGAGCAGAAAGAAAAAGGGAATTTATTTTTTTTTCCAAGAGGGCACGGTAACGAATCCTGCAATCATCTGTCTCCCAGGGTAGCAGTTAACTCTCCTTTTTATGCCGTTTGTTTCTCGATGAATATCTGCCACACCCAGTTAGACAGATATTGGCTTTGATTGTTGCACAGGATCGATTTACTGTTATTCATACTACTGTTAGTATACAAGGTGTTGCCTATACACGATATAAAATAAGACACTCTATAGATATAATTTAACTTCCAGCTTAGATGTACTGGCATGGCAAGGAGGAACAAATTTTAGATCTACGGCCGGTTTAATTATCGGTTTGTCATTCAGTGATTTTGTTTTACATAAAAGTTCTGTTTTGTCAGACACATTCATATTTTATTATTTTAACATTTTTTACAGTTAAGTGTCTTTTGTCACAAAAGCCGTGCATAGATAAGCGATAACATGCATTTTTTATCTCTTAATGGACTTCTTATTTCTCTTAAGCTCCTCATGACCCGGCGATGACGAAATATCCTTCCATAAACACTCGACTGAGAAGATCAAACCAATTTTACTTTTTCAAGCGTGAAACAGGCATGCGACAAAATCTTAAGCTAAATATTTAATAACGGAAAACGTTTTTCTATGATATCAACGTTTACTAAGTTATCTTTCCGACGTATTCAAATTTGATTCATATGCCAAACGAACGCACTTCAAACAATGAGTAATTTTAATTTCAATGGCTTTTCAGAGAGCTTTTCAAGAGCCATTATAAGAATAAGGAGGATGGAAGCTGGTTTGTTATACAGGTGTCAATCGATCTGTACTAATATATATGCTAACGAAAGCACCCACTACACTAATACATAAATCATTCATAGCTGGTCATAGATTCGTGACGACCTCTTGCCTTCACTGATGTAGAGTGGCACATCTTCATATTTTATACCGAAAAGGCAAGGATTTTTGCGAAATTCTGTGTCGCAAATCTTGGGAAGAACTCTATTCACTTGTTCTTTCGTCTGCTCTTAAATCTGATTGAAAGTGGCATTGAAATGTTACAAACCAGCTAAAGAAAGTGACTTGTAAACACATCAAGGAATCGCCCTTAACTTCTTCTGAAAAGGCTGCCATGATGAAAAACGACACTTTTAACAACAATGAATCAAATAACAACAGTTCGCTGACACTCTTTTACATCGTCCTTGCACCATTGATAGCGTTCATTGCTGTAGTTGGAAATGCAGCAGTGATCATCTTGATTTTTAAAAGGAGGCGACTCCGCATGATGACAAACTATTTTGTGGCATCCCTGGCCGCGGCAGATTTCTTGGTGGGTCTGTTTCTTCCCTCCTTTATCATCGCGTGTGATTTCTGGTCCGGCTGTGAAATCACTACTTATAACATGTTCTTTAACCTTTTTACTTTGGCTTCAATAGCAAATTTATTCGTCATGACAGTAGACCGATATGTGTCCATTGTCCATCCACTACGTTATCAGTCTTATACCACTTCAAGTCGACTTTTTGCTGCCATATCAGCATCTTGGATCATCCCAGCGCTTTTGTCGTTCTCTCCTCTTTTCTGGAAATTTTCAAGCTCAGAAATAGTCAAGAATACAGCAATTAAAGTTCACGCATTTATTGTTATCACTGCATTCGAGCTGGTACCCACAGTTGCCATGCCAGCAATGTATGCGCACATTTTTTACACCGCAAGAAAACACGCACGCCAGGTCGCTGTTCACAGAACGCAGCTTCAGTTCAACAACACATGCAGTCAAGTTTTAAGTGAAAGAAGCAGGCTAGAAATTATAACGCTGAGGGAGAAGAGAGTTTCTTTACAGCGAAACAAAGGAGAGAGGAGGCACGACGGCTCGAGTATTGCCGTGCTGGGAGCTGTTATTGGTCTTTTTGTGTTGTGTTGGTCTTTTGATACCGTTATTTCATTTTGCAGCAAATTGGAATTGTGCGTTATAAACGATAGCCTTTTTAGGGTATCTGACTTAATGATTTTTGTGAATTCTGCTATAAATCCACTCGTTTACGCCTTTTTGAAGAAGGATATCAAACGAGAACTTAGAGTTACATTTTTCTGTACCTCAGGTGATTTTGAGTGAATAGTGTTAATGCTCTTTCAAGGGTTCTCGTTATCTTCAATTTAACCAGCGTTTGAAGTTTTCCGACACATGTAATGCAAACCAACAATCAAACTCTCGACAGACTCGTTCACATTTCATCTCCCTCTTTTTTTTTAGTTTGGTTTTATGGTTGTCTCTGTTAAATTTTCCCCTTCTTTAATTTTAAAAGAAAATGACTAGTGTGAAGATGACACGAAGTTAGTTACAAATTATCAATATTTAGCTGTGATTGATTAAGTCAGAAGAGGAAAACTCGCCTGAGAGCGAAACAATCAAACATCAAGCCAAAGCATGATGATATTTATGTCAATAAATTGACCTACTGTAGTCAAAGCATATGTTTTTTAATCCGATGATGGTCTGTCATGTGACATAACAGCCAATCATGTTGAAGAGTGTTATCTGGCCGCGAGTGTAAAGGACTTGTCGCATTCTCAGATATTCCCTCTTGCTTTCACCATCGCAGCGAGTATATCTCTTGGCGAAAACATTTATCCCTCCCTCCTCCCCCTTGTCGCCATCTTTCGGATTAACATTTACACTACGTGTTTTCGCTTACCAACCGTGGGGCGTCTTTTTCGCCCCATCTTTACTGAAAATGCTAATGTTATTACCATGGTCTATTATAGTCTGGCGGTTTGGCGGTTTAAGCCAATTTTGAGTGCCGGTCTGCGGTTTCATTCACATTTATCTGGCGGTCCTTGCAGTTAAGAAATTATCGTGCGGTTGCGGGAAATCATGAATTTAGCTCGCGGTTTTCGGTTTTTGCGTGTTTTTGTGGCGGTTATTCAATCAGAGTTAAGAGGCTCAGAAGACTGAGCGGTAACTTTAAACATCTTGAGCAATCTTTGTGTTTGTAAACAGCCCATTAGACGTCAAAACCTTTTTGTTCGCTGGTTACTGAATGGAGTTAAAGGAACAATTTGTTCTGTTCTTAAGATCTTTGGTCTTTGTGAGGAGAAATACGATTATATTGAGCTAACATATCGCAAAGAATTTGCGACGTCCTGTAAAGATCTGTTATGAGGATAATCGTCCTACCTGTAGGGTGGTGTCGGTTTTTACAAGAAAACGAAAGCGGTTTGCGGTTTCGAAGGAACAAAATATGGCGGTTTACGGAATGCACGACCCCCTCTAATAGACCCTCTGTTAACAATTAACTTTTATTTGAGTTTTAAATAAAACCGCCACCGCAGTATTAAACGGCCAGGAAATGTCATCTCACGAGTTGTCATTTGTTGTACATCAGCACGGAGTTCCCAAATTCAGTTCAATACAATGTATCGGCATAAATATTCCTTTCAAATAAACGAACATTGACGCTTTGCGTTAATGGCGCCGATATTAGATTATAAAACGCGTGCTTTTATTGGTCGATAGGTATGTTTAGATGGAAGTATGTAAACACGGTCATTTGTGACGTTTTAGATTTCCGCGTATTTTTAGGAATTATTTTATAAAAGAAATAGAGCACTTTTTCAGTGTTTATATAGCCTCATCTAAACACTCGGAGGGTTGGGAGAATTCTCGAAAGTTATGCAAACCCTCGATACGTCACGGGCATAACTGTCTCGAATTCTCCCAACCCTCCTCATGTTTATGTTAGGCTATGTAAACACGGAAAAAGTGCTCTATTGCTTAAATAACTGAAATAATTTGTCTGGAAACATTAACACAAGGCTCAGAATGTACAAAGTATTGTTATTCAAATTTAGGCGCCATTTATGCAAAGTGTCTATATTCGTCTATTTTAAAAGAATATGTAACTCTCTTTTACGTTAGCTTGTCCATTATGAAGAAAAATAATTTACAATTAAATGCGTCGATACTTCAATACTTAGGTGCAGGCCGAAGTTAGTGAGAAAAGAAAATAATAGTCATTTAAAAGCCCAAGTGGCGATGAGTTGTACTGTTAAAGTAATGTGTCGATGGGTGGTACATGGTTGAAATTATAAAGATAGTCGCTGTCGCTACGGTTTAGAATAGCAGGTTGAATCAAACCCAGCATTTCTGTTAGTTGCTCCTAACTTTGCAAAATAAATTCCCGTTTGGTAATATTATAATCAATTCCATATTTCTGTTACTAATAGGCAAAGTACCGAAAGCACTAGCACAGTAGATGTGTTTATTATCACCGAAAGAAAGCTGGAATACACATTGAGTTTAATATTTTAGCATAATCTTAATCCAAGGATTTCAATAAATATGTACAACATTAGTGCTGGTTTACATTCTTCAAAAGGAAATAATGAAATTACAATGACTCTAAAACGAAAATCTGAATATCGTGCTGATGATTAAAGTGCTGCTATGACGAAAATCACATCTTTCCTATCTAGGCCATTTTAAAAAAAAAATAACAAGTAGTCTGTATGAGAAGAAAAATGATTTTTACTATTTTTAAATACCTCTTATTGTTTCAGAGATGTTCAAGTTTTCAAAATATGCAAATTAGCCAAGCGATGACGTCATACACTCCACCAAATTTTGATCAAATATGATGAAGAAAGATATCTCGAGCTCAGCCAATTTGTATCAGAAATGTTTGATTCTTTGCAGTAAGATCCCACTACAACTCAAGCTTGACAGTTGCGTTACCATGGCAACATACTGGGTTCTAGACCTCCCCAATATTAAAGGTAAATAACACGACTCAAGCGAGAGGTACAAACAAATAATTTACAAATGCAGAATAGCAGTTATACATAAAGTTAGAGAAAGTGCGGTGATTATTTTTTCTTCTATCCCTGTGTACAGAATTAAAATGATCTTCAGTTTCGTAAACAATATAACTATACTGATTAATGAGAAAATGAATGACTTGGGGCAAATGAATCTAAGTCATTTGGACCATTGTCGATTTTACATGTGATGCGGCTAACCCACATACAAAGAAGACTACTAGCGTATATATTTTGTCATTCTTCCTCTTCTTCCGGGGAAATGTAGCTACAGGTGTAACTTCATTCTTAAAAATACAAATGCAGGTAAAATATAACGGAACTAGGGACATTTTTATTATCGTTTGTACACTGGTTAAGCATCACACTAAAAGCGGTAAAGGACAATGGCTACGAAAAATGCACTTTTGACACAGATTTATTAACACACGTAGAAGAAGTTTGCAATAGACCATTTTTGAATTACCTTTAGCCTCTTTCTCAAAGCGAGTCTTGGTGTCCATCCTTTCATGTGGAAATGAGATTTCATTCACATGCAAATTAATTAAAATCATTTCCATATGAATAGTTATGCACCAGGCCTCGCTATTGGAATTTTCCTTTTTTATTTTTCGAATCATTATGAGGAACGTTGGCAGGAACTAAATCTTTTCAAAAAAATGCTTGCTGTGTTGTATTTTCATTTCAACTCTCATCTATGGGTTAGTGTCAAAAGAAAATGCTTCTGTATATTTTTACTGAGACCCTTCCTAGAATGAAAGGTGGAAACTACCATCGACGACATAATTAGTTGACACATTGTCTTTCAATTGTACTTTTAGTACACCAAATATCACCACTCTTTTTATCGTGCAATACACTGTTGAAAAAACCCCGCTCTCCCATTCAATTGTTCTTGTTTTATACCTCAAGATCACAGCAATTGCTGCACAACAGTGTTTGTGGGAGGGGCTGAAAGGACAAGCACGGAGGAAAAAAAGGGATCACAGTGACGAAATACGGGGTTAAAAAGGTCAATGTGTCAACAATTTTGTCGCCGATTGTAGCTTCAGAGAGGACAAGATAAAGAAGCACAACCAATCACTTTGGGAAGTCAATGTTCAGTCACATCGCGAAGTAACAGTATATGGACAACAAATAATCTGGAGGTTTCCACCTGACCAAGAAAACGGATAACTATTCGGCCCGGATCAGCATGCTGAAACACCATTCATCGCTGCGGAGGAAATCAACTAAAACCAATGTAGTCCCTGTGTACAATGTACCTAAAACTTGTAAATGATGAAAAATTTTGAAAAATAATCAGCTAAAATCAATGCAGTCCCTGTGTATTATGTGGTTAAAACTCGTAAATGGCGAAAAATTTGGATAAATAATAACCCTAGCAATGGCCTACCGTCTTTTGTTATAACGAGTTAACAACAGCGATGGAATCAATAAACATCAGATACAACACAAGAACTCCAAAAAAGATAGGAAGATTGAATGGACGATAAGTAAAATTGGCAATGATCTGAACTCGCTTTCGATTCGTGTCGCTGTTTTGACTGAGCTAGGTTTTTGTGTTTATGGGTGCATGGCATGATTGAGATAAATCGGAATTTAATTTAAATGTATATCGGGTTTTCAAGTTTGAACGTCACGAGAGCGTTGAAGCAGTTTAACTAATCTTGCAATGAATCTAGCACTCAAAAGATCTCAATCTAGATAAAGTATATACCCAAAGCGACAAGCTAAACGTCACTGAAGACATTGAGCTCCCCTTGAAGAATATTTCTATGATAGATAAATTAAAGCCATGGATACATTGTTCGGGGGCGGTTACCATCGCTAGGGGATTGTTATTTCTCAGTGTATTCCATTCATAAATTTCTTCTGTTTCTGCCCATCAGAAGTAATATTATACTCGTGTCATGAATCATATACGTCTGGTAAACTGGTTACAATAAGTAATGTAATGTAACGTGTTATAAGTAGGTAATGCCATGTATTGTAAGTGATTTATGTAATAAGTAATAGAGCATTTTGTTAGTAAGGTGATGTAACGTATTGTAAGTAGGTAATGTCATATAGACTACTTGTTGCGCATTTAAGAAGATAATGAATTGTAACATACTGTAAGTGATAAATGTAAATTAGCATTGTATCGTATTGTAAGCAGATTTATATACCATGTTGTTAGCAGCAAGCATTGTAATGTAAATAATGAAGTGTAAATTTTATGTAACATAAATTATGTTAAAAAATTACCTATAGTCACACTGGTCACAGAATCACGTGTTTATTAGACTCCATTACTCGGACAGTAGGCTTTCGAATCTTGTGTCATTGATAACGTGATTATTTTTCACAAATCCGGCTTTAAGTATCTTTGCTTAGTCCATGGCATATTTCTTTATTCTTACGGAACTACGTCTATTTCTATGTTTTCAAAGCATAACCTTAGCATGCTTAGTAAACCTTCTGAACGAGCGTATAATCCGAGCTGAGTTATCAGCGCAAATTGAAGAATGCGACAGTATGGTACTTCATTTTATTGCGAAAGGCGACAAGGTATATAACTATTTCAAGGAGGCACTGTTAGTACCGATTTTGTAATTCGATTGCGTAAACCCAAGCTGCAGCAAGAATGAAACAGTTGACTTTATCTGCCCATTACAGGCACTTGTTCTCGATTATCACATCTGTGCATATTTTGCAGCTGCAGGGCTCATCAGCACTCGCTTTGCAGTGACAAAATCTCTTCTGGAACTTTGCTTCCCTTTTGAAACCACGACCGCAACACATAAAGGTGCAATCATCTTCCTTGTGAGTGTTCCTTTGGCACTGTCGGCCGCGTGTTCCTGGGATGCTGTATTCATCTTGACGGTAGCAGTAAGAGGGAGATTGGCTGAAGTAAGCTAGAGACGACTTCTTTGGTTTTTTGCCACTAGGTCGGCCATGGTGCCTCGAGCTCCCAACGGTTCGTAGATAATATGACCTTTTTCGATCTCTTTTTGTGGCAATGACCCTGATAGCTTTGTAGTACTTTGCTTTGATAATACGGCTGATCTTTTGGAGTGGTGGTAAAATGAGTTGGCAGGACTTTATTCTTCCTGATGTGCCCACGGTGCATTCGACAAGTCTATTTTCTTTCAATACCTGTTAAAAAAGAAAAGGGATATTTCACAAAAATGATTGAGCCAATTTGCCAGCCGAATCTCGAGGAAACGCTCGTCAAGAAGTCCTCTTGCCCACGAGAAACGATTCTTAATCAGTTGAGCATTGCATTTAGTCCAGTTCTTCCGTTGCACTCACTTGAACACAGGTAAGGACGACACAGTATAATTTCATGGACCAGTGTTAGTAAATGGCTAATAATGTTCTTTCTATTTTACATGGTTGAAGTTTTCCGGGAGCTTAATTATCTTGCAATGAAAAAAAAAACAACAAACTTTGTCACCGAGTGGTGACACTTAATTAAGACATATTATGACCTAAAAAGAAGAAAAATAGTGATTCCCAATTTCACCAGAATAGCGATCTAGTCTCATTGTAACGTAGATTGTGAAGATAGAAGTGAATACATGAAAGGTCATATATTTGAACTGCAGAGAAAGATTTGGAGACATGATTGATCATCGCAGTTATATATACAACTTAAGCAGTTGTGAAATCACCATCTACCGGTATATTATGAACTTGGTAGCTCAGTTAGTGGAGCACTGCACGGGTATCGCAGAGGTCATGGGTTCGAATCCCGTTCAAGCCTGAATTTTTTGCTGGCTTTTGTTTCACAACTGCTTAAGTTGTGTTTAAACTGCGATGATCAATCATGTCTTCATAATACAAGAATGAAAGGATTTCCTATATTCACTATTGATGAATTAGGGCCTGTTCACATGGAGGTGCATTCACATGCAACCGCGCTACACTGGGGTGAGGTTTAAAATGTGGTCGCTAAGCAGTAGACAAACAAAAATGGCGGATGGTAGACATTTTGTGGCATAAACGGATTTTTCTTTCATTGCATGGCATCTTTACCGGGTGCAGCTTTCCAGTTATGTGGCTAAATGTAGGCTGCGAAAACAGCCGTCCTTCTTCGCTCCCTGCCCGAGTGGCGTTTCGCGAGAAGGACGTCTAGGATTTACCGCCGAAAATTCCATACTGATGACGTAAGAGTGAACTTTGTAATGTTGCCTAAATCTGCAAAATATGCATAAATTAACATTTGCTTTCAAAATGGAGGACCAAGCGGCTTTTTCCCCGAGGAGATTAATATTCGTGATCATGAAGAAACCTGCATTTATTGCAGAAGAGGCGCTGAGAAGGGCGACAGATACTATGTGAGGACTGGAACATTTGTTCGACTTTCTCCCATCGAACTCGACAAATTCACTTCTTTCCACGTTTCCGTTTTACTGTCTGTCATGTAAAAAGCAAATCGACAAGCGACAGAGGTAAGTGGTTAACATTATGCCGTGGAAAATGGCTTTGCGTAGTCGACAATTTCTTGATGAAAACTTTTTTTCCGACATCTGCAAGAAGCATAATATCTCTATACAAGCGTATAACTTTCTCGAAGTAAAGCTACGGCGTCTCCGAAGAAGAACGTACGACGACAAATGTGATATCCGTGATAAGAATCGACCTACTGGGCTTGCAAACAGTTCTAATTACAGCCGCGCCCGGCGTCACAATGTAGAATACAAGTAAGCAACATGTTCACGGTAAATTTCATACTTTGTCCCTTGAAAGGAAATACTTGGAGACTTTAAAACACATCTATTCTTGCAATAGAAATGAGCTTAAACAATGCATGAACACATGGCAAATTACAGAGGCGTCAGACTCGACGAAGCGACAGAAAGATAATAGCGGAGATCATGCAGACCTGTGATCTCTAAAAATTTACCATAGCACGGTCTAACGGCTCAACTCTACTGAAAAATCATCCTTATAACACAACTTGAAGTGTTATTCATAAACATGAGTGAAGCACCAAAAAAACGGTCGAGAGACCGAAAAGAGCTCAGCAAATGTACAAACGCCACGAACCGTAGGAGTCGTGTAGGTCTGTCAACCCTATTTTAATAACACATATTTGTTTTGGTGAGAATATTCAATGTATATTTACGGACTTAGTTATGCATAATTACCGATCGAACCAATCAGCATCCATGACCAGCTGCGGGACAGATTTGCGTCATCAGTATGGAACTTTCCCGCGGTAAATCGCAGGCGTCCTTCTCACGAAACGCCACTCGGGCCGGGAGTAAACAAGGACGGCTGTTTTCGCAGGCTACAGTAGGTTTAATGGTGCCCTGTTTTAGATATTTTAATGTAAGCTCCACCATGCCCTGGCTTTCGGGGTTTTTTTGGTTTGACATCTTTAAAGATTCGGGCTGACGAGTGTTTAGATTTGATGAACTATTTCGTTTTGTTATTGTTTTGGGTAAGACTTTGGCTTGATCCACTAGACTAGCTTGATTATCGGACTCCATGCTTAAATTGTCACTGGCCCCGTCAACCTCTTCAGTATTTTCTTCACTATAGTGTTTTTCCAACGCTTTGCAGATGCAATCGGCGGAAAAGCTCGTCGGAATTGTAATGGCTGGTAGCCATGTTATTTTGGCGGACTTTGGCTTTGGCTCAATCCAAAATTAAAGGCAAACGCCCGGATGAACATCACCCCTCCCGGTTACTCCGCCTTCAGAATGGAGAAAGCTCACCCCGGTCAACTAAGCGGGTTACCTGGCCCGGCTGACCAACCAACCCACCTGGGTGGGGCACCCCACTTCTCATGGTGAACGCAGATAAGAAAAAAGAGAGGCTGTATGGAGAGAGATGTCGTTAGCTGTATAACTGTGTTTACCTCGAGTCCAACTCTAACATTTTGCTTCATGATTGTATTCATCTTACTGTTGTTGCCTCTTCCACTCAACATGAACCGCTCAGCTGTATAAGTTCCAAAGCGAACATTTACACTGCAACCTCGCCATTTCAAGGATTGACCATGAAAGGGTCTTTTAACTCCCTCGCAACTGCATTCTGTTACATCTTTTGATGTACAGGCCTTTGCTATGCTCAATGCTATTGCTGTTGAAAGCAATGCAGTGGTAAAGGCAGCTTCTTTAGTTCCATCTGTGGAGAAATTTGAAAACGGTGTTTTCAGTCTGAAAACGCATCAAATGTTGTTGTGCCTTCATCGTTTTTGAAAAGTTCCGTTTTCAGAACGTTTTCCATGGAGAGCGTTTTCGTGACGGATGAGTGTAGACGGTAGGACTAACTAGAAATAAAGCAGCGTTTCCAAATTTCCAAATTTCTCCAGACTAGCGGGCCTAAGGGTATTTTTCGAAAGGGCATATTTAGAGTCAAAGTATCCAAACATCATGTGTACAGGCTAGGATAAATCAACGTACAAAGGTACAAAGGGTTCACACGTCTTAAAGGTGAAACACTCCGGCAAAACTACAGCCGCTTGCTATTTAATGAAAAATTCTACATTGAATTTCCGGAAATTTCCAGTGCTGAACAGCATTTTCCGGAATTTCCGGAAAGGAAGACCCTCGGGAGGTATATGTTCAGTAGACTTTGCTGCCGGGAATTTCCCTTCCATTTGATTTTCCTCTGAGAATTTCCGGAAATTTCGGTTGAATGGTTCGCTTTTCGGAAATTCAACAATTTCCGGAAGATGTCCCAGGTAGTTTCCAAACAACTTGTCTCCGTTAAAGAAATTTTGGAATTTTTAGTTTGACTGGATCAATAGCATCCAACAACAATTCCAATAACAACAACAACAACAGACAGACAGATATGCCAGCAAATAAATTAGCTTATTTGCGTCAAGAAAATTTTTACGTCGTAGTGCGAGAACGTCGTCAAACTAGAAATTATTAGAAAATTCCATCGACATCACGATTGCTACCTGTTTGAAAGGCCTAACCTCATCTGGATCCGATTCACTGCGCTAAAAAGGTTCATGCGACATTTCCCCAGAGAAATCGACAAAAGAAAAGCAGCTTAATTAATAACGCGACAATAAACACTTTATTCAAAGAATTAATGTAAATTAAATAAACAGAAGGACTGCTGGTACTCCGGATCCATTTTAGTTTTACAGCCGTCTCATTGCGAAGTGTGACTGGAAATGTATAGGGCGATCGTTGATTACATAGTGGTTTACATTTTGCCTCATTATCATGCAACTTTGCGTTGACAAGGCATCACGTTAAATATCAAATGACTCCAATCAGTCAAAGAGTTTTAGCCCGTATACGTTGAAGCTCCTTACGTGATCATTGGCCTGATTATTGTTGATTTAACCAAGTTTCCCTAGACTAAATACTATTTCCTTTGCGCCATGATCCAAAGCTAATTACATTTGTCAACCTAGCCCTCCCACACAGCCACAAAAACACCTTAAGTTCACACAATAACAAACGTTGGAGTTAACAATAACAAGATACTGTTGATTTCGAGAAAACCTACACTGTTTTGATATTGCTGCCTACCTGGTGCTCGGCGAAGAAGGCTCTTTTTGTCAAGAAAGCTGCAGTTCCATCTATTCCATTGAAACTGTCGTTCACATTCTTGTAATCCTTTCTCGATTCCTTTCTTTATTGCAGTTTGAAGTCCAGGAACTCTAAGGCAAAGCTTTCGTTGACTTGAAGAGAGTCCTGGTGCTTTCAGACACCATGGATTAACACGAGCTGGTCTCTTTACTCTGCTGTCGCTGCTGTAAATAACCATAAGACACGCGTTAATTCGTTATTTCGTCGGGTAGATTCTCCTTTGTTGCGGATCCGTTGGCCATCATACTTTCCATACCATTACCACCCTGGGCTGAATAAAGTTTCCCACCATGAATAAACATAATTTCCGTCAGTGATCTTCCATCAGTTATTGTATTTTTACCCCAATCAAAGAAGGGCTTCCATTTGGAACGGCACTCAGCATTTTTACAAATGCAATGATAAGCAGTTGATTTACCTCGATCAACTCCACATTGACATTAGCTAATTGTAATGTC
>CAXHUQ010001351.1:10000-26000 GCA_964020085.1 Micromussa lordhowensis | reverse complement strand
AGGGATTGATTCAGCAGCAAAATATATTTAAAAATGCATTCATGTGTCAAGCATGAATTTAACCCCCAGATTGCTAGACTTTTTTTGAGTCCAAAAAACATGATTATATTTCTGTCGACGAAATCCTCTTGAATGGACATCCTGCTGTCCGAGAGAGCACGAACTTTATGTCTGCGGACAAGCTGTTTTGCCTTTGAACCTTTCAGAAAGAGCATTATCAAGACCAAATCTTGTAAGCACTATTGAGTTTGGACTTAGTAGGTCTTCAGGAAAGTGGCCTTAGTACGTTGTAAATGTTCATTGTTCCCTCTGAGCCATCAAGTTGACCTATTGATAATGTAATTACGAGTCGACAAAATCTCAAGTCTCGATAGTGTTTAATTTAGGTCAAGCATATATAGATTTTTAACAAATTATCACTATTTCATTATCTTGCCCTCTCTTGCGAATTTCTCGACAGCGTTGACAGATTTGGCTGACTCAATTTTGCCACTCTCGTACTCAAAGAACTATTTTCGCTACAAACGTTTCTTTTGTGGTGAAAGGACCACTTTGCAGAGCAGCTGATTTCTCTTGAATTCATCTTAATGGAGACATATCCTAGATCATAAGGATGCTGTCTGGGATGCTGAGTAACTTCGGTCATGATGCCTGAAATACCATTTTTAATAATTCACCCAGAAAGCTGAGGGCAAAGTGTCTCCGTGTTCACAACTAGGCTTAGCACTCTTTGAGACAAACACATTCCACTCAGGTCGACACTAAATTTGCTACGCAATTCAAATTGAATCAGTTTTGATTAGTCTTGACAAGACTAGTTAGCCAACTTAACCCAATTTTACAAAATCCGGAAAGAGACTGTTCTTCTTGTACTTAAGTGTTTGAGTGAATCCTAATGGGTGAAAATCGTTTCGGATTTTCACGTCATGTGATACAACTTGCACTCAACCACCAGTCTCAAAGTAGAACTGACTACTCACCTCCAGAGCAAAAATACAAACGAGATCGCCTCCACTAGCAACTTCATTGTGTTTCTTTTAGCCCTTGACTATTATGACGCGCACGTTTTGAAGATCGAGAGACACAGATCGTTTATGGTAATGCTGATCCGCTGCCGCAGTGAGTGTCACTAACCTGTCTTGGGAAACAAGAGTCTTATACACAGCTTGACAAATAGAAAATTGAATTCCATGACTTTTTAGAGAATGCTTCGAATTCCTGGTCGTATTTTGTCATGGAATAAGAAAAACGACTTACAATTCTGAACAATAAAAGGTTGTCTGAAGAAGTGTTTTCCTCCGAATTAATACTAAGTTGGCTGCAATTGAAGCCTCCGTTGCTTTTCGGCTGATCAGCATTTGTTTACCCAGACAGATCTCAAAGAAGATATTGTCTTTTTTCGGATTACTTGGCACGGCGAAGAAGCTCAAGTATGAATCTGTTTATTTACCTAGAAGGGCAGCGCTTTTACAAAATCGACCTCAGTAAGCTTATACAAGACAGTACTACAGGCGCTAATCTTGTATGCAGAGGGTTAACGCTTTACAACATTCCTCAAAGTGTCTTACATGCTGCTCATTACGGTACTATTTTTCATGGTTTAAATGCTGTCCTATTTTTAACCACATTAGACATGTTAAGAATGCTATTGAGTTTTTTAACTGTCCAAAATTTGCTTCAAATGATACTTTGTTACAGACTGTTAAACTCGAAAAACATCCGTGGTGAACCAACATGCGAAGGTTTTAATCCTACCCTCCCTCCCCGCCTCGAACAGAAAAAAAATCGGTCACCTCTCCTGAGAAAAGTCACAAGGAAACAAGTGTACTGAGAAAGTCCAACTCAGTTTATTTGCTTGAAATTAACTCTCTCCAAATGAAGAATTAAACAATTTTTCAGTATAACTTTGAACCGAGTCGAATAGCTTAGAAAGACCCTCTCTTAGCGCATATGTCAGAAGAGGTGTTTGCTCTTCATATGGGAACGTAATCAGAACCGTTTAAAAAAAATAATAATAATAATTGCAACACATCGAATACGTGATGTTTGATGTTTTTTATTATGTAGATAATCCCTTGTTTCGTTATCAGTATACAGTATATTATGACCTGCCTAAGCTGCAAGCTGAGAATTCAATGCAACAATGTTTATATCATGGTTTTATGTTACTTTAATGAATCGAACGTGACGACAAGTCCTGCATGCTCGAGATCACGGATGCATTGGTCAGTTTGTAAAGATTCGATTGACTCTTTTTTTTATTGTTGTCGGTATATATATATTGTTTAATATCTTTATTGTTGTCGCAATCTTTCTGTTTCATATTGTATTTTCATGATGACAGTCCTTTCAAGATATATAAAATAAACTAAATATTAATTTTATAGTAAAGTTAAAAAATGGACTATGGATTTGTGCAGAAGGATAAAACTAAAATGAAAGGTTGGATGCGAATGGTAAACAATCTCAGCCAGGAGAGTCTTCTTCGTACACATTTAAGGCCTGCTTTTTTGCGGCAATTCAATGAACAAATTTTCCGTTCAGAGTAAGTTTATCAGACTACAATGTAGGCCAAATAAGCATTCTAATCAATAGTTCGTAACTTCTGCTTCTATAGTTTTAATGTAATGATAATGTACAGGCCCGAGTATTGTTTCTATTATTTGATGAGGCCATAGCAAAGAGTTTTTTGTACAATTTCGTACTCAGTAAACATTCAAGTCAAAGAATTAATTATCCTGACTAAGTCTTTGTTTCGCTTTGATTTGAGACATTTCGTGAGCGTGCGTCCTTAAATTTATGCAGTCGCTCAGTTGTTTGAAGAATAGAAATCTAAAACTTCAAATCACATTACTGTTAAATTGCTATTAAATTACTAAATTGCTATTATTTAACTAGTGCGTTTTCAGTTTTAAAAATAACTCTGACAAGCAAAATACGTCTTATGTCTCTGAATCTAGTGGCCAGAAAAAAATTGGAAGCATCAGCTGTTTCGACAAACATCTATCCTGGTGTCAAAATTCTCGATGTCGAGTTTTTCGCCGTCGCTAAAAAAACAAGATTAAATCTTAATGTCCAATACTCAGACTCCTAACAATGCTAAATAAATATAGTTTTAAAATTTATTTTCTGACTTGGGTTTCCTGGATTATTTAGCTTACCCATCAGGTATATCAGCTGTACATATATCATGCTAAACAACGTGGAGAAGGCGTGCCTGCTGACATGATGAGCTTCTATGACAATACGCCTTGATCAAGCCAATAATGCTGTATGGCTCGTGTGCACGGTGTACTGCGTCAGAAGAGAACGTAAACCGTGTATCTAAGCTGCAAAAGCTAGCAGCTCGAGTAATCTTAGATGCAGATATCGGTGAAAGGAGTGAGTTGCTTTTTAGACAACTTGATTGGCTGCTGCTTAAGGAAGAGCTAAACCTAAAAAGGGCTAGTTTAATATTTAGGCGCATCAAAGATGAAAATAATTGTCCTAGCTATATAACGACACTTTAAATGAGGAACTCGGACCGACACACCAGAACCAGTCGCTATGGGAAATATAACTTAGTGTACCCATCCTATAACAGAGAAACGGAAGGAGGGCGAACTTTCCAAGCCAATGGAGCAAAACTGTGGAACAGCATCCCTTTAGACATTCGCAAGAAAGACTCCATTGGCTTTTTTAAATCCTCTGTTAAAAAACATTTTTTACCCAAGAACTCTTAGCTTAGTTCTTAGTTGTGCATATCTAGTTTTAGATTTTTTAACTTTTTTCCATATTCTTAAATTTTTAGCTGTATTCTATTTTGTAATTTAGTAACTTAATTTTTAACTTAGGATAGAGGGCCACTGGTTTGTCAGTTTTTAACTGTTATGTGTTATCCTCTATAAATAAAGTTGTTTATTATTATAATTACTTATACTACAGCCCAAGGCTACTCAGTGCTGCTGCGAACGCCCATTCACCGTGGTTAGACTAAGTCCTCTGATCTCAGCAGCTGTAACCTCATTTCCGCATTTGAACAACCTCCTCAGTTCCGTTCGAAAATCCTTCTTGAGTGTGGCATACACAAGAAAATTAACAGCACAGTTAACATGTACCATTAGTATGGAAGCGAAATAAACATTTGAAGATGGAGGACATAGGTTGAATGTTGAACAGAAGGACACATATATGTTAATAAAATAGCAAGCTACAAACATTGATATGACTGCCCCCAGAATTTTAGCAGAGAGACGTTCTTGGTCGTTTCTGTGAGCTGTGCGAGAGGACGTGTTGAACGATAACTGCGCTCTTAGAGATGCTAGGTGCCGAGAATGCTTACGAATGATTATCAAAATTTTTACATAAATCACCACGAGCAGAAGGCAAGAGAACACTCCAAACCATAAATCTATTACGGCCCTATAGTAAGTATCTACTTTGGTCCTTAAATCATCATCATCATATAGCCATGAAAGCCGAATGGATGAAGCGAGCAGTGATGTAATCCAAGGTAAAGATATCAAGATTAGCGTTCGTTTAGTTGTCATACGCGTTATATACTTAAAAGGGTATACGATGGCGTTATAGCGGTCGTAAGTCATTGCCCACAAGTTTAAAGCCGACGAGAACAACAAGAAGTTATAGAAGACAAGCTCAAGGCGCCAGTCGCACCTCGCCCAGTAGGAACAGGTTAATCCAGTTGGTGTGATTACGAGCCCGACCCAAAAGTCTGATACGGCGAGAGATAACACAAACCAGTTACAAGTTACTTGGAGACTCTTCCTTGTCGTTATTAAGAAAATAACAAATCCATTGCCCAGAACGGTGACGAGGGAGATAATTATCCGTAAAGACCAATACCATGTTATCTGGGGTTCAAGTGAAGAGTGTTTTTGTAATGGCGGGTTCCTTATCTCTGTTGTATTATTCATCGCACTTGAAATTGTTATCAGTGTTCATGCAAGCAACTCTCAAATAAATAATTCTTCTTCTTTTGTGCCGTTTCCTTTTACTTGAATGCAGTTATATTATGATAGAGCCTCCACCAAAAAGATATGAAGGCCAACATGAAATGACGCGATTCTTTAAAGAAACTCCACACCCAAAGTAGCGGGCCTCAGAAAACTGCATTCAACAGAATACAAATGATTCGGCGTCCAGCACCGTCGATGGCTCCAACTTTTGTCCGGTTCAAGCCTTTCAGAGGTAATATAATGTCGAGAAATAAATGACAATTTCAGTGAGTAAATAAAATCGACGACACATTCAAACTATTGTGCAAGCTTGTTAATGTATTTAACCTACCTGATTTGAGTATCGTCTCCACCTAAAACCGAGTAAGCTCCCTGAATAGTCTTTAATAGGATCAGAACGACACGCAGTATTTTTTCCAGTTAAACCTCATCAAGCGAAGTTCCTCTTATGAAACACGTTTGTAGTAATTTGCATAAAGACGAGCAGAGTAACAAGACACTGAAATAAAATATTTACTTATATATAAACTGCGTCTATGAACAAAAAGCTGATTAAAGAGTAAAAAAAAATAATTGTAATTAAAAAAAAATAACTGAAAATACAGAGCGACGACGACAACAGGAAAAAATTGAATCGCTTTCTAACTTACCATGTGAGGAAACAGTCGTCACCTAATTGTCCGCTCTAAAGGAAAAAAAAACGACTTATTATTTCTCAAATGCTGAAGAAGTGGAGACTGTTTTGCAGTGTTTGTTTGCTTTTTGAAGAAAGTGTCGTGAGGGGGCCTAAAACATTTAGCAAATATGATATATTATTATGTTTCTTTCCATCATTTAGATGTCAGTCTTTTCCCATGCATGTCAGTGAATTCGACATGACGAATTAAAATTAATGTTTATTTTTATTTTAGAAAACTTAAATTAAAAAGTAATTAAACGAAAGCAAGGCACTAAATGAAATCGAAAAAAAATAAATCAGCCGAAATCGTTATATTATCAACCTAAATCTACTTTATAATCCTCTCAGTCTTAAACTAAAATTTTATTATCGTCACATTCTTGTACTCCTCGTCACCTGCTTTATTCCAGCGAAGTCTAACATAATTACTGGAAGGACAACGTTTATGTTGATAGCTTCACGGAGTTTATCGCGGGTGTAAAGTGCACATCAGGCGACGGTTTGGAGTCAAATTTGAAAAGTTTAAATTGCTTTATTGCTTTTTAGCTTAGTCATTTCCAGTTCTTAATTTTATTTGCAATTATTATTTGTCTATTATTCCACTCTTTATAGTTATTATTATATGACGGAGAAAATTACTTCGTTGTGACTAGCTGAGAGAAGACCAATTTATTGTTAATTTATAATTTGCACGGTTATTGTAAATTAATGTGAGTGCGTTCGTAACTCTCTACTACGGCGGCCATTTTTAAAAGTTGTTGCATTCTTTTTTTATAATTTGTGCTGCAAATTTAAGAGTTGCTGCAATTTCAGTAAATAATTTTCTACAAAAATACAATTTCCTGTATAATTAAGATACTTGCTGCAGTTGCTTTTAATGTGCCGCAAATTGAAAAAAAGTTGCTGCAAATATATAAACAGTTTGTGCTTCAAAAATAAAAGCTGCTGCAATAAATCAATCTCGTTCCCAACGTTTAAAATTGCAGCATGTCCCCTGTGGGCCGCTGTAACTTCTCAGTCATATAATAAATTAGAAATCGAATGAAAGCCGGAGCAATTATATAATTAAATATTAACACCCCTCGTAATATTTAAAAACTCTTTCAAATTACACTCGCTTAAGGCTTATTCGATTTTTAAAGAATTTCCAAATATAGGCTCAATAACCTACACTAATTTTTCCATAACGTACACCAATTTTTAAACTGTTGTAATCTTTTTTCCTGTTAAAAATATAATTTTTGTGAGCTAACAAACATATAAGCCTTCACAGCAGTCTCCCAGTCTGCCTGATGGAGAGTGCGAAAACATTGACTGCACTCTATAAATAACAACGAAGCAAGGCTGAATATATATTTATAACAATGAAGCAAGACTTCAGGTTTTCAGTTTTCAACCTGGTTGGGTCTCGTCAGCACTGTGTAGTAAGGAGCAAAGAATAGAACGACCGGCCTGTGAACCCATCGTCTGCTAAATGCACATGGTCCGGTAATGACCTCGGATGAAACTCAAAAACAAATGTTTGTGCATTGATCAATAATGTCACATTCAAAACGTGTAAAACAACAGGCAAAATCCAGAATATCATGTCGTTGGCGCGATGAGAATATTGCGGACAGACAAAAACTGTCCCTCAAAAAAATTCTATATACGTTTCATAATATAGCTGCTGGCACATTAGTTGAGAGTAACTAAGAGATTATCGGGGTAAAAGAGCGAATCCACCATAAAGGCCTTATACCAAAGAAAGTTATTTTTAGGCATGGTACCCAGTTCTTCTGAGGATATTACTCGCGCGATGCGTGGACAGCCCAAACGACTTTCTGGCAACTGTCTGAGACGAAATGGCGGGAATTGGGGCGAAAGGTCATTTTATATTTTTTGATTTCTTTTACTGTTCATTCGGTTTATAATTATAAGCAAAACCACAACGGCAACGGCTGTGTACACGTGCGTTATATTTTTAGTTAATGTCTTTGCCGTTCTTTACAAAACAACAACAATATGAACAGGCTAAATTCGGCGTATTCGAGAGAACGTGAAATACTTCAGCCAATTTTTAGAACTTCTTTTTCGAATTTTGAAGCTGTCTTACATATTCTTTTTTTTTTTCATATTTTATAAGTACAAATAAAGCAATTTCCGTGAACATAATTGAATCTATTACAAGTATCGCTTATTTATATTTCGGGGACATTAGGAGATTTATTAATCTTTGCATTGTTGTCAAGATGTTCTCCTTTGATTGTATTTTATAGGTCCCTCAAGGTTTGATTGCATGTTATGTTAACATGAATACTAAAAGTATGTCTTGCCCGGAATGTTTTTAGTAAACAAAAAAATAGTAAAAATGGCTGATTAGGAGGTGGCGAAAGCGGCAAATACGTATTTCTTTAACTCCAAAGACCTTAAGCAAAATTTAATGACTACAGCTTTGTATCTAATGGAAAAAAGCTTTTACTGAACTTTGTTTCCGTTTATTCCCTTTCTGTTCAAATATTCTCGACAGTTTAAAATGTGAACAGTACTATGTTTAATTTGACTGAATATGTTTCCATGCAGGCAGCTGTCTGGAGTAATAACAACATGTTTACTGCACGCTGGGCCATTATAGTTCTTGTTGCTGAATATTTGTAAAAATAGTCAAAAAGCCAAAGTTCAGTCGTGGACTAGATAGATTGTTAGTTGCAGGTGAGTGGATAACAGAAATTGCCAACACCAGTGCTGCTTTTTAAATGTCCTTAGGCGGTATAAGTCTATTCATGTATTCAGTATTTTGTATGTTACCTTCAATTAGAAAAAAACATCAGTTTGAGAAGTTTAATGATGGATTCCATAAACGATTCGTCATTAACGAAATACATTGTTCGACTTTAGTATTAGGTTTCACTGAAGTAAACAAAATACACAACAACCAGAAACTTTTGCCAAACATTTATGTTTTCCTCAGTCTGGTATGAGTTTAGTTCTTTTTCGGTCCTTTTGAAGCAATTCATCTCCAGGTGAATTGTAGATACTTCATTTATTAAGACCCTAAGGTGTTATTTTTTACCTTCATTCGCGTAGCGACAAAACAGAGAAGCTGAAACAAAACGATTTTTAACTTTTCTTGATCGCCGTCAGTTAAAATAGGATAAGAATATACACAGAGGTTTACCGGAGACTGCAAAAATGTTTGGAAAAAAGTTATTTATTCATTTTAAATTATGTCTCCATTTCCAGATTATTGCTATGAATGGGGGAAAGAAAAAGAAATCTTTATTATTTATACAACGATTGAATGCGAAAATGAAATAGGAGTCTTAAGTTAAAGCATCGGCTAGTGAGGTACAGCTGAACTATCAAAGCAAAATAAAAAGGCAAACAGTTACAAACAGATGTCTTGAAATAGAATAAGAAAGGATAAGTGACAGTTACTTGTCAAGAGATTTAAGCGTATCATAGATTTTCTGGGTTTTTTAATGTTTTATTTTATTTTATTTTATTTTATTTTATTTTATTTTACTTTGTAAGAAACAATTTTTTGTTTGCAACTGATATAATGTAAAGCGCATTTGATAGTTCACAAGAAACTTGTATTTAGAAAATTTCAATATTTATCATTACTGGGAGCCAAAATGGTTTCTCGGGTTTCCGGTACCAGTTCCCCAGAACAAATGATATCCTGGGAAGTAATCCGTTCTAAGGATTTATATCGCTCTGTTCTGACTTTTGCTATCAGTGGCTATGATGTACTGTTAATACCTTTTCATGTTTAGAGGAGGTTTCAATTGAGGGTCGTAAAAACCAATCAAAACCAAAGTAATCATTCTGCCAATCACAAAAGGGACAGACAATACAGTGAACCAATGAAAACTGTAGCTCACGAAAAGCGCGGGAAAACGAGTGCGGGTGAGTCATGATTGGTTTTGGTTTTGATTTTAATTCTGAGAGATGGAAAAGTAGCGCGAGCCTTTTGGTAAGGCCAATCGTGTAGCGAACACATGAAAACCACTCTATCCAGCTCGTTATTAAGTACTATAGAACATTGGTTAGTTATTTCATATTGCCTACTAAGTCAGTTTAGACCTAAAATCTCTATGAACCCCTTATTTATCTCTCCAACTACATTTATACACTTTTTTTTCCCTTGATGTTCACTTAGGAGGGAACTTGAGCCAGTGTCATCGATGAATAGCTTACACGAGCGGGCTGCTTATTGGTATTGGATCTTGGTCGTCTTCATCGGAGTTACAACGGTCTGCGGAAACACGGTTGTTATATATCTAATCTTGACACGGAGAACTCTTCACGTCACTGCTAACTGGTTTATTGTCTCACTGTCATTAGCAGATTTACTTGTCGGGCTTGTAGTAATACCTACGTACATTATTCATACGTTCTGGGTACAGTTAAACTTTCATGTACTTTTAATATTCTACAATCTTATTTTGTATTTGTCAGTGGGCAATTTATGTGTTATGACTGGAGATAGATATCTTGCTATCACTAGACCTTTGAAATACGGCTCTTTGATGACTCGTTCAAAGGTCCTTGTTATGATAGTTACAGCGTGGATAATACCTACAGGTGTTTCACTTTTATCTTTACTGTGGCAAACGTCAGATACCAACAGAGAAAGGGACACAGTACACAGAGTGTACGGTGGCTTCATGGTCGTCTGCTTCGAAATAATTCCATGCTTTCTCATGCTCTTAGTGTACTCTCATCTATACTTCATAACTCGAGCTCATTCGCGAAGAATCGCCGCACAGGAAAGTGTTAAAGAATGCTACAATGGTCGTGACTTTGCAAGCACAAGAAGACAAAGAAGCAGGGAGAGATCAAGTCTCAAAGTGTTCGCATCAGTTGTATTGTTGTTTATCTTCTGTTGGCTACTTTCAGCTTATCGTGGATTCTGTGATGTGTTCAGCCTGTGCTCTGTGACCATAGAATTTGTTCAAGTATCCAGAATCCTAATCTTCCTAAATTCTGCTGTTAATGTCGTGGTGTACTCACTGCTGAAGAGAGATATAAAGGCAGAGTTTAAACGTTTCCTGAGATGTTGGACACGTCAAGAATCACTTGACTTTAATTTAGCCGTTCGGCGTGTGCGGTCGGAGCTGTTAGCGGCGAATCGTTCGCTTGATATTGAGACAGAAGCATGAAAGTGGACACAGTACGAATTAGGGGTGGACCATTTGACTTTAGAGGGGGTGGGGTGATTTTGAAAACTGTCCTGCAAGCATACTTGTACCAAAAAAATCCATGCACACGACCACTGCTGAAAAAAGAATTCACGCACGTCCGTGCCTAATAAAATCAAATTCACCCCTCCCCCCCCCCCCCCTTCAAACGTCAAATGCTCCTCCTCATAGACGATGTCTGGAGAAAGTTGAGTGGTAATTTTTTAGGCATTTGGCAATACGAGCTGACTGGGCAGGGGAGGTGTGGGGCTGCAGCCCCCTCAGCAATGGAAATTATGGAAGCAATGGAAATTACTTTTCGGGCTAAAATTGACACAAAATTGAGACTACTTATAGAATCATAGCAGTTTCAGATGTGAGAATTGTGAACGATTTTGTTTTCAGTTTGAGTGCATTTGCATCTCGATTTCAACACTCACACATTCGAGCATTGCGTAAGTCTTTCGATCAGAAGGTGCGCGTACGCCTATGTGTAATAAGTCTACACAGCCTATGCAAAACGCGCAAACAACAGTTTGGATTTTTGTCAGAACGAGTTGGCATGATTTCCAAAGAACGCATCAGAAATCTATATCCAGTAAGTTGGGTTGAGCCGTTCGTGTAAATATATCGGTTATTTTAGGATACCTTAACGCATCTTATTCATTTAAATAACCGATAAAAATTAATCTAAACTTGATAAGGTCGATTTAAGGTCTTTTTGTCTAGCTCGCTCGCTAAAAATTTACAGCGGTCAGTGTATGCAATGACTGTTAATGAAATTACAATGCGAAGTTGATTACCTAAAATTCGATTCGTATACTTCGCCATGAATTAATACATTGGGATGACCCTTACCAGAGATTATGGCCGTTTTTGTTGGTTTAAATCTGGATAAGTAGTGTACTCAGAACTGATTATGATTTTTCAGGAAGGGGAAAACCTCGGTGTATTCCTGTGTAAAAGGCGGAGAGCTGGTCGTTCTTCAATTCAGAGGTAAACATTTGCAGCTTTGGTCAGTCGCGTGGGTTACCGCCATTTCAGTTATGCGGAATGTTTTAGAAATTATTGTTCACAACCTCGCCAGGGAAACGGCTCTGGGAACGAGGTTGTATTGTTCAGGCAATAAAAATTTTATGCTGCCCCTCGGTTAATATTTGAACTTAACTAGCTATGCTAGTTAGGGTATTCCAATTAGGAAGTGCGACGTGTTGGAACATTCTTCTCTAGGAGGTCTGTCCATCCAATGTGGTTTTGGACTAGACCACTCCCTTCCCAGTAAACAGTGCAAGCCCAAACAATAGTGTTTATTGTTGTGCTGTATATTTGGAAAAGGGTTGGGATAAAGGTCATTAAGCCGGAAAAACAATATGACTTAACCTTCATGTCAGAAAATTAGCTATATATATTTTTCCGCTTTAATTTTCTATATCTCTTCAGGGAAAGAAAGTGAATTTGAGACACCACCAAGCGATTTCAACAGTCTGTCTGCCAGTCATTCCGTTTCATGCACTTCAACCAAAAGTTTTATATGGCATGTTCAACGATACAACAGTATTTCATCATCCCCTGTCTTTTGTTAATGACAGTCACTTTATTTACACTCATTATTTGACATCTACTGTAGATTAATATATTTTATGCAAATAGAAATGATGGTTATTTTGGCTTGTCTGGTCGTCATTTGGTCGCAACGTCTGTGAAACATTATGCATTAGAATACTCTGAAAAGTCTCTGAAGAGTCTCTTGGCCGAGACGAAACGCCGCGTCAGACTTGCCGCGAACTATTTTTTTCACAGATATGGAAGAACATCGATTTATTCTAAAACTAGCCAATGTACTCCAAAATAATAATTTCGGAGCATACTGTAACGTGAGAAAAAGAACAATCCAATAATAAAATAAGCAGGAATGTTTGTTTTGAAGGAGACAGTTATTTCATATGTACAGTGAATAATATAGTAAGGATCAAAATTAAATTTCCAGATAGGATAAAAAAAATTCTCACGACGCCGTACTAAGTTCCCTAGCCTTGCCAAGTCGACAAAGGTGTATAAGTTCCCTCCGAATGTCACTTTTCATGAACGCATACACAACAAAGTTAACAGCAGAATTGCAGTGTATTAGGAGCATAGAGACAAGCGCGACAACAGGATTTTCAAAGCGAAGGTTAAAATTTGTGCAAAACGAAATATAGATACCAAGTCTGTAACAAACTACAAACAAGAAAACCATACATCCAAAAATCCTTGCTGATGAATTTCTCCGTGCTCGTCTACGACATTCTGAGACAGATGGTGCGTGATTGTAAATGACCTGGTTCAGCTGTGAAGCTGACTGTCTGGTAAGTTTTCGAGAAATATACAGGATGCGGGCATAAACAGTCAGTAACACCAGACACGAGAAAACCCCGAAAAAAATATCAATTGTCACATTATAATATTTTTCGATCGGACAGGCCAAGAACCTCAGACAATGCTATTTGTGCGTATAGGAAAGTTTCCGGACCTGTTTCTGGGCTCATCTACCAGGAGCTTGCCATTGTCTCTCATTTTCTTGCATAACAGCTTGAAATAACATTGTTTGGTTTGCCTTGTGGCCCTTTAGTGGAAGCATCATTTTGATTCTCCAAACCGCTGAAGTATCACAGGATTATCGATATTTCCTCATGTCGTCTAATTCATAAAAAAAAATTCACAAACACGCAACGATGTTGTTCGCACAGCAATACTGGTCTAACACTACGATGTCGATATAAATGCTCCATATTCAAAACGTGCACGCCATGTTGGATCAAACGTGTGACATACATAACATCCCCCTTTTCCTTACCAATGATGAACGAAGACTGTTCAAGCAAGACAGTCCATAATTAAACAATGTTCTAGGACTGTCCATAATTAAGCAAAGTCCAACGTCGACTGGCCCTAATTAAACAATGTTCAATCACTGTCCAGCTCCATAACAATTTAACCACAAGTCTAGTCTGACTGGTTTCCTGACTTGTCTGCCACTCCGAGTCTTGTACGGAGCGGAGTCCTTGGATTGGTGCTCTTCTGAGCGGCTGGAGGTTCTGGGTGGCAGTTCTGTGCTGGATGCTCGTTGTGTGTGTCTGCCGGGAGTGGTGGTACTACCTGTATGTTGCCTGGATCCGGTTCTGGCTGCTGGACAATGTTTGCATATCCTGCATGGGACTTTTAGGAGTCGGTACGCAAGGCCACTCTGTTTCGTCTGATACCTCGGCTCCTTACATCTAACTCATCTGACCTGGGAGAGGCATATTGCTGCAGTAATGTTGCTGATTTCCAATCCTTTGATCCCAGCTCGGATTTCACCCTTACATGATTACCTGGTCGGAGTGGAGGTACCTCTTTGGTACACCCGCGATCATGGTAATACTTTTGTCTTTCTTTGCCATATTTTATTCTTGCTTTTATTTCTTGGACATTGAAAGTTCCAGGTTCAAGTAGACCACGTGCTATTGGTAGTGTTGTTCGTACAAATACAAAGCTGAGATGGAAATAAGTTGATCCCTGGAATTGGGGTGGCTCTGTATCCTAGAAGTGCTTTGTTCTTGTCTTTTTTTTTTCCTACACAGTGATTTGACAGTTTTTACTGCTGCTTCTGCTTCTCTATTCGCACAAGGGTGCTCTGGACTCACCAGGACATGTTCAAAGATGACAATTTTGGCAAAGTTCTAAAATTCTTTGCTTGTGTATTGAAGAACCACAGTCGATTATGCTATAACCCTGGTCAGTTGAAAGTGATTGATCAGTTTAGCCATGATCGTATTGGCCGAAAAGACTCGTGTAAAGTTTTCATCTGTCATTGGTCAGTTTCGATCCGTTTATTGTTATCAAGTTGGTCTGTTTGAGGTCCGTGTATTGTTAGACAAACTAAGTCGGTCTGTTGGAAGTTTATTTCGTTTATGTCGTGGATAAGTCGTTTGTAAGGCGCCGGTAGTTGTTGGCATCTGTTAAGAGTCGCTTGTTCTAAGTTAGTGTACCAGCTTCCAGAGTCAGCCGTTGAAAATAGTTCGTACTGTAGGTTAAACATTGAGCAGTGTCCTAGTCAATATTGTGGTTATAGACCAACCACAACATTGACTGGGTTCAACCCATTTACTATGTTCAATGTATTTGGAATAATAATCAACTAGTACCAGGTAATGTTCCGCTTCAAAGATGTGTAAGTCTGATGCAGCTATTGCCCATGGCAGATCTGGGACAGAACTTGGTATCGGTGACTCTTTCTACTGTGCGAGGGCGTAGTCGCGGCACAGGCTGCTGTCTATAACTTTTTCTTCTATCTAAGCACTCATTCCAGGCCAGTAAGTGCTTCCCTGGCTATTTGTGTACACTTTCAATTTCAAAGTGTGTTCCATGTATTAACTCAAGTATGGCTGCCTCATGGATGGGGGTACCACGATCCTCATTCGTCGGTAGATTACGCCATCTAATACAGCAAGATTGTCACGCGTGTCCTCGGACCTCATTTGCTGTATTTTGCTGAACTTCTGCGTACTTTTGTTCTTAGATTGAGACTTCGTCTAGCATGTTCACTTGTATTTCATCTTCTTTCAGTGGTACTTTGTCTAGACTTGCACGGCTCAGGGTGTCAGCCGGCACCTGTTTAATATTCCACTTTTAAATCAAAGCCACTCCATTTCTGGATCATTGCTTGCAATATTAACGGTGCTGCTGTCATAGGCTTGCAGAGTATTGTCTTAAAGGCTTGCGGTCGGTCTGCACCACAGTTGTTTTCCCAGAATGTCCTCTCTGAATTTCTGTGTACTGAACACGATTGCCAGCATTTCTTTCTCAATAGTTGCCCAGTTGAGTTCTGAATCCCAAAGTTTCCGTGACGCACACGCCTTCCCTGCTGCAGTAGGACAGCACCCACTACATTCTTACTGGCGTCGCATTGTATTGTCACCTCTTTTCTGACATCATATAGTAGGCTAACACAGGGGCTTAACAGCACATGTTCTTGAGCTCCTGGAACGCAGCTGCTTGTGGCTACTCCCAATGGAAAAGTACATCCTTCCTTGTGAGCTCCCGCAGTGGCATTTCGACTTCTGCTAGCATTGAGAGGAACTTAGCCAGGTACTGAATAGATCCAGGAAATCGACGCAGTTCTCATTTGTTCAGGAGGTGGCATTTCCTTCATAGCTCTCACTTTTTTTGGGTCTTGTTTGAGC